>JAAGNO010011216.1:0-17509 GCA_033439905.1 Ceryle rudis
ATACGGATACCTGAAAACAAAAAAAAAAAAAAAAAAAAAAAAAAAAAAAAAGGAAAAAAAAGGCAAACGAAGGGCTACATCTTCTTTTCATCTCCAGCTGTACGTACAGCTGTAGGCTTTTAACCACATGCACCTCTTCCTTCCTTGTCTGAAAAAGGAAGGTTGGTTTCTTAAAAGCTTTACTGAATTCCACTTACAGAGGCTGAGCGCTTCTAGAGGAAAGCCCCACACTCCTGTCACTGGACAAAGCTATAGTAAGGAAGTGTCTATATTAGGAGGCACAGAGCTTAGCTGTGCCCCCTCAGCCCTCTTTCTTGGGCTCCTGGCAACACTGCCCAGAGATCATCTGGACCCACAAGCAAAGGTAGTCCTGCAGCCTTTGGGAGAGCACAGCCAGAAACTCCCTGCACCTTCCCTCTCCTCTGCCAGCAGGTCACAGGACTGCTAGGTTACAGGGGCAGAGTTCGCAGGGCAAGTTTACAGGAAACCCAGAAGAAAGTACTGAACCCAAGAGAAGCCTGGAGTGCCATTTAATGACAAGAATGCCTTCACTGTAGAAGGTTCCCTCCAGAATACTCTAGGAAAATACTGAGGCAGAAATCAGAGCTCCAACTCACCTCCCACATGGGTTTGATCCCTTCTTTGAAAAGATGGAAGTCACTATGGCCTGTCAGGTCCCCAGGACGTACCATGTGACTGTAAAACCGCCAGAACTGCTCCACCTGCAATGAGAAGAACCACACAATGAGGCTGTTCAAACTTTTCACAGTTGAGATTGCTACAGAAAGAGGCTCCTCTTTCTACACCAGCTGGCTAGAGCCATGTTCCCCTCTTCTGTTCTACTTTCTTGTCACAAGGGTGTTGATTAGGACATCCAGAAGGCAGCAGCAGGATCAGAGCTTGGGTGCCTGTTTCTGACTGGCTCCATTACTAGGTGACCACTTGAAAGATCAAACAGGTGCCTCCAAAGTCACTTGGTGTTTGTCTAAAGAAACCTGTGCTAAAATAGCTGCCGCTCTAGAGAACAGTTCCAAACATACCTTGTAAATCCTACTGCTGAAACTTGCAATCAGCCAATATGCACCAAGAGCATCAGCTACAGCCAAGCCTCCCTACACCAGACACGTTAGCCCTGCTCTAACCACTGCTCTCTGTGCTTGTGAGGACTGCAGGAACCTCAAGTGAGGTGTTTTCTGTATTCAATTTTACTGTATCTGGGTTTTAAGGCAAAAGACACATTCTGTTGCTGGTTTAAGATCTTAAGGCACCTCTCAAAGCTTTTTCTTAAATACCTCTTATTTCCTTTTACAATCTTCCATGGTACACATGGACCACTTCACTTTGACCAGTTTCCATTCTGGAACCCCTGTGTCTATTTCAGGCAATCTGGCTGGAAGGCAAGGGAATTAATTATATCGGATGGGGCTTTGAGCAACCTGCTCTAGTGGGAGGTGTCTCTGCCCACAGCAGCGGGGTTGGAACTGGATGATCTTTGAGGTCCCTTCCATCCCAAACCATTCTATGATTCTATGTTGTCTAATTCTTAAAAATAACATATTTATCCTTTGAGATCCTCTGGATAAGAAAGGATTTTAGAGAGGCTGGGTCTCTAAACAAAACAAGGCAGTGGAAGAGATTATGCTAATTTCCATATCTGAAGAGGACTCTACTCAGTGAGACAATAGCTATCATGAAGATCAGCAGTGAAGCTAGAGGGGTTGGACACCATCCCAAGTACTTTATCAGAGACCTTAATGGTCTTGGTCAGCACTTGCAATTCTGCTTCAGTCTCTGACCTCCACCATCCGAGCAGGAATTTTCTTTTACAGCAAATAAAACTATGAATCAAGACTGAGGTGGGGTCAGAAGCAATCTATTTTTGCCAGACACCTCCAAATGCAGTGTGGAAATCACATTCTTACACCAAATGAATATGCCCTCTAGTGGTCTGCACTTAAAAGCTTTTAGAGCTTTCCACTCAAAAGCAAAGAATAAATCTGAATCCAGATTTAGGTTCAGAAAATCCTTTTTTGAAGCTTGTTCTTCCTCCTCCTCAAACAGAATTTGAAACCAAACACATTATTAGATCCACTGGCCAGTATCCCTCCATCCTAACTGAACTCTAGCACTTGTAACCTACAACAGCACCCATAAATTCTTTGCAGAAGTAAAAACCAAAGTAGGCAGAAAACAGAATGTGTGAAACTTTTCTTCTAAGGAGCTAAAAATCAATGTTAAGTTTACACTGATTTAACAGACTGAAAAGTTATTGCCAGATCATCAAGCAGTAGCCACATTTTTCATTCACTGAACTAAAAGTACTTGCTCAGACAGAGAAAGACGAGCAGGAACTACCCATGATGATAGGCTTGGAGCTACTCTTCCTACTCTCATCCCAGGGGGATACAACACTACCGAGCTGCTTGGACAGGCATATTTTTACAGCCTCCAGAAAGGATAAGGGCATATTTTTACAAATTCTCACATTATAGAAGATAGAGATTTACTGCTGAGCAAAATTAACATTTGCAAGGGAGCCTGGAAAATCTGGACAAATACTCACAAAAAGATGTATTGTACAACAGTAGCATGTTTTGCCTATGTATCTTGGGATCTTAATGATGGCTTTAAAGTGCCAATACCATGCAACAGCCCAACATTGCCTTTCCACTATAGGCTCAATTTATTGCACAAATAACCAACCACAAAGAGCAGAAGCAGAAAGGGAAAGCAGTTTGCTCTTTAATGAACTTCACTGCAACACCAAACTGCACCTCAGTCATCACTTCCAGACAGGCAATAGGTCACCTGCTGCTTGTATCTGCAGCACACCAGAGGCTTGTTCCAAACAGAGTCTTTGTGGTGGAAACACGGGCAGGGGAGAAGTGCGTGTGTGGGACTGTACAGTCTTTGCTTCACACCTATGCTGCATCCAGAAAAGCTGTTCTTTCTTCTCTTGCTTACCTGTGAGGTTCTGCTCCAGTGAGCAGATTTAAGCTATGTGGGGGTTCTTTCAATTTTCTATTATTACTCCAGCTACCACTATTACTGCAGGCACAGACGTCTGGCACTGGGCAGAGAAGAACTGCTTAAAACACGTCGCCTGCTGTAGGTAATTCAAAAATCCATACGTAAGTCCTGGCAAATGGCTCACTCTCCTCTTTTCCTGACAGCACGAGCACAGCCTGCCTGTGCACACACCGCGCGCGCCGGGAGAAAGCCAGACACGATGACCACGCCATGCCCACGTCACACCAGGACAACAGGGACATACTCACGGAGGCAAAGGTGCCAATCTGCTTGATGTTCTGTTCGTAACTCTGGGAGCTGGTGGGCCTCCCGGGTGTTCGCCTGGAGTACCAGAAGGTGTAATTATACTGCAAAGGGTGCTCAGCCGGCCCTGGGACAACAGCCTGCAGAACAGAAATGTTTCCTTACCCCTTAAATGCTCCTCTAAAAGGGGAATGGGAAAAGTTACATTCACAGCATCACAAGTCTGCATGTTCCTGCTCTCACAGACTATAAACCAAACAACTGATCCTCATTTTTCTCTGATAATTGTCTGAAATGGACCAGATGACTATTTCAAAGACTATTAGAAATGTGCAGTGCAGGGATGGCTAAGGAAATAACTTCAGCTCAGGAGAGTGATAGAAAAAAAAGCAACTCTCATATAACTATTAGAGGCAGCATTACTACATTTTCCTTTAGTCCTTAACTGTGCCTGTCTCAAAGGGGAAAAGACAAACTAAAAAGGGCAGTGCAAGTTTTAACTTGACATGCTTCTTCTCTGGGAAGAAAAAGATCCATTTACATTAAACCATGATTCAAAAGCAATTATAACTCTTTGGTGACACCAGCTCCCTCAAGCAACCAACACCCCAACACTCCAGGAGGATTAGTTCTAGAACTCGTTATGTCAGCTTTGGCAGAACCTATGGCTAGCAGTGGGCAGTGATCATTTTTCAATTTCCAAAAACAGCCATTTCTGTTTAAAAAGGCTCCTCATGGGCATAAAAGAGGCGAGGCCCCAGAGTCAAAATGGACAGAAGAAAAACAACAAATCAAAAAGCCTTTATCTTGTATCACTTGGTATTGTTACAGGAGTTATTAGGGCTTAATTTTTTTTTTTTTTTCTGTGGAAGTTTATAAGGATTTGGACAGAATAAGTACAAGATTAAAAGAAAAACAACAAAACAGGACAGATATATGCTTTCTTAACTAGGCTACACTACACATACCGAGACCCATTTAAAGTTATTTCAACAAACACAGCCTGGTAAACCAACTGCAAGCCACTGCTCCCCCATCAATCAGTCCTTTTCCCACACTCTCTTCCAAAAAAAAAAATGCTGGGGAAAATAAAACTTTCTTTCTTATTTCTATTCAAAAGCCTGGCAGAGTACTAGCTGCATTTATGAGAGAAGCTTTCAACCCTCAGATTACATACCTCCAGAAACTACATCAAATTATCCAGATGCTAACGTAGCTCCTCCTCCGTCTTCATTACAACAGTAACAGTGCATTAAGTGACCACAGCCCACCAAGACATGTTTTCCTTATCCCTGAACTGAGGGCTGACTCTCTAGCACTCCTATATCACACCTTAATGACGGAATGCAGATGCCAGCACTGTACCTTCCTCTTGGTAGTACTCTGGGGTTTCTCTCGATCATTCTTTTCCTTCTCACTGTCTTTCTGTGTGTTATTCTCCTCATTCTGGTCATGGTCTCCACTATCATCATCTTTCAATCTAATAAAAAGAACAAAGAAAGTGAGCCTTACATCGCACCGCTGAGAAGGTTCATGCCAAGCCCCAGCAGTCTCTGTTTCTAAGCTTCTCTTTGGAAATCTACACCTGACAACCCACACAGAAAAAATTATTACTACTTTGCATGCCCAGAGCCCATCACAGCCATCTTAAGCACACACTTTTAAGCAAAAGTGAGCAACAAAATGACTTTTTAGAACAAACTCCAGCAGTTCACATTAGGTACTGATCTGCTACAGAAAACCCCAGCTACTTTTAAGATCCCTAACTCCTCGGCAGGCCACCAGGAAGACCTGTTCCTGTAACTTTGCCGACTCTCTCCCCTCCAGCTGCCCACGCCAGGCAGAGGCAGCCCCTCGGGCGAGCAGACACCACCGCCAGCACCCAGCACCCCTCAGGTCTCTCCGCCCGCCCCACGGCGGAGCACGGCGAGCGATGCCACGCCACGAGCAGAGGCCTGTGTCGCCGGACCACCGCCGCCACCCTGGGGCCGCCTCCCCTCCGAGCCCGGCGGCAGCACCCGAGCGGGGCCGGGCTGGAGTCCGGGGGAGGGACGCGGCTGTGCGCGGCCCCGTGACTCATCGCGCCTCGCCCGGCCGGCGCCGTGGCGGCGGAGGGGAGCTGCCGGCAGGCAGCGAGACCGCGCAGCCCCCCGCAGCGGTGGGGAAGGGGAAGGGGTCGGGAAGGGCCGCGCCGCCAACTCACGCGTCGAATTTGTTGTTCATCGTCGCTCGCTGCCGCCACCTCCGTCCACCTCAGCGACTTCCTCTCCCCGGGTCCGCCCTCCACAGCCTTCCGCCGCTTCCGGCGGCGCGGCCGGAGCCTCCTCTCGCTTCTCCCCGGAGCCGTAAGCACGGCGCACAGCGGAAGGAACGGAGGAAGGGGACAAAGGACGCTGCCGGTTGCCATTTGTGTGAGGACGCCGTCGGGGCCCCGCCCCCCCAACCAAGGCGTGTCCGCCATCTTGAGTGCGGCGGCGGCGGCGGGGCAGAGGCGCCATGTTGGGCGTGGCGAGAGGCGGGAAAGCGCCCTGAAGTGAGGGCTGGCACCGAGCTGTCGCCTCGCTCGGCAGCGGGACCGGGCGCTCGGCGTTTTATTCGCAGCGTTCATTTGCCTCGCGTACATACAGTTCTTGGAGTCAAGCAATCACTCTTTAAGGAGTCTGCCCAACTTACCTCCTGTGATGACAGGGAAGCCCCAGCCCTTCCTTCCCCCTCAGTGTGTAGCGAGGGATGGCGCTGGCCTTGTGCGGGTGTGGCCGGGCGATGCCCCCACACGGGCATCCTTCACTCCGTCCCGCGAGTGGATCTCACCAGATCCACAGCCCCTCGCTATGGGGACTGCTTCTCCAGCACAGCCTGAGACCTGGGCAGGGTCCAGGGAAGGGGAGAGGAGGAAGTACCGCACTAGTGAAGAGCCTGCAATGCCTGGAGTGTTAACAGATGGTAGTGGACGGTTTCTAGAAGGCAGGGGAGGTGGCCCCTCCTGCAGCATCTCCTGACACTTTATGAATCCATTCCCAGGTTACCCCATGAAATTACTCTGTTTGAATAGAATCTTCTCGTAGTATTTGGCAAACCTCTGACAAGTAACTTCTGCTCTCTGTCAGATTTAGTAAATGGATTTCTGACTAAACTAGTTTCTCCACCAATTTGTGATGTGGGGGGAGTCAGAGAAAATCTACAGCCTGTGGGTCAGGAAATGGAAAAAAAAAAAAAAAAGAGTATTCCACATATGTAAGATACTACACATCCTCTGTTACTACAGCGTCCCGAGTGTTTATCTTTACAAAGCTCAGGAATGCAATGCTGGTATTCCTATTTTACTGGTGGGGAGCAAAGGCACTGGATGTCTTGGCAACCTGCCTGAAATCACAGAAACATCTCAGAATGGAGAAATGGGGTCTCCCAAGCACCAGGCTAAATACTCTTGCCACTGGAATTCCCATCGTGTTGTTTTATAGGCTCAAACCTGTGTTCATAATCTTAGAAGATGTAGAAAATCATTGAGAAATAAATACTAGCAGAAGTAGTTTAAAAACGAATTAACGAATTTCCCAGTTGTTTGCAGTTACACGTAAATGGGATCTTTGTGCTCTGAAGACCAGCAAGTTATGAAAGTGTTTCAGAAAGGATGTGCTCTACAAGTTGCTGTGGAGACCTGTTCATAGGCAAAGCTCATGTGCAGCTTCCTCTGCTGGCATCTCAGTCTCTGCTGATCCAAGAGCCACTTCTTAATTAGCAAACAGGTTTGCAACCCCTGCCTTCTGAAGGAGCTTCAGTCAGCCCTTGTTTTCCCCCAGGACAATCCACCTTATTACCACAATTCAATTACATCGAGAGTTTCAGACACCAGCTGGTCTTAGCTTCTTTTCCTCAAGAAAGTGAAGTTGCAGCAGGTCTCCAAAACCACCACCTCCATTGGGTTTTTTTCTACCTAAACCTTATTATAGGAATGAATAAAGGTATCCGTGGCAGAAGATCAGATGTCAATAAAGCCCTGGCCTGTGAAAGTGTCACTGTAGGACAGCTGGGTGCAATACTGAGGATTACTCTTACCTGCAGAAAACAGCATAAAGGCTTCTCTGTTCACAAAGTTTCCATCCTTGTCTGGGAAATGACCAGGGTTAAACCGTCACGGACTCTCCCACTGCTCCTGATCATAGAGGACAGAAAATAAGTTGAGGAAATTAAGGTGTCCCACTGAAAGACAAAATGAGCAGACAAGGATCTTTTTCACAGAGTCAAAAACTAATTACTTAAATTGCCATGCTATCAATTGCTCTCTTGAAATTGCCCGGTGCAAGCATCAACTAATTATGATGGGGTCAGAAATAGGGTCATGCTGCAATATCTCCTACAGAATAGCTTACTTAGAAATTATTAGGCACTCTTAACGATTTATTTTAGAGCATCAAAGGATGCAGTAATTACAGTAATCAGAAACTTGGGGAAAAAAAACCCTAAACACCACTGAATGAAGGGTTCACACTGGTCAAGAACTCTGACTTTGGTCTTGATTTGCTCAAAAACATCTTCCCCTAAAGCCACCTAGGTGTCATCCATTGGGAAGACCGCATACATGAGGTTGGATTTGAATTTAGACTATTCTGCTGGTACAGTAAATTGCAGATACAGACACTGGTTTGGTTTTGTTTTTCCTAGAAATTCTGTCGCTTTTATATTTAGCTTGTACCTGTTTAAAGGAAACCAAAGGTCCTTATACTGGTATCTTTATACTGATCTAACTCTTGAAATCCTGTATAGAAAAACGGTGAAAGTCACAGCTGTGCAAAAGGAGGGGGAAACTGAGTTACAACTTTACTCATATTATAGAATGTCCAGCATCCTATTCACAGTGAAGTGTTCCTCACGAGTTGTCCAAACTCTCCTTTGGGTAGTTTTGCAGCCTGGGACTGCAAATATAAGCACAACATGCGGTGTTTACATCGGTGAGCAGGATCTGTGAGTTGGCTTTGCTTTGTCAAAGGACCGTCCCTGAAGCTTAGCAGCATTAATCGCAGCGCGGTGTCCTGAGTGCACATAAACCCCGTTGTACTTACACTGCTGCAGCGCAGAATCTCGCGCAGAGCCGCAGCGGGCTGTGGCAGTATTGTACAGTCCTTAGATTCAGTTCCACGGGAGGGGCCAATGGCATTGCCCAACTCTTGTTGGACTTGTTCGGTTGATGTGTGGACTCTGCAGAAACTCAAAATTCCCAAGACACTTTCCACTGCAGGATTAAGGCAGCCGAGTCAACTACATTTTGCCTGTTCCCCTGCCACGACCAAGGGCAGCGACACCTGTAAGTGCAGATACACACATTTCTCACCTTGTACTTCCAGATACACTATCGTGGAGAGCTCAGCATGAAGTGACAGCGGTGGCGTGTGAGCTCACTACGAAATCATCTGTGATCATTTGCACCTTGTTGCTCTCCCTAAATGTAGAAACTGAGTCATCTGTTGCCTGCAGATATGAGGCAGACAATGACACTCAAGATTGTTTTAATAGCACAGGAAAGTTCCAGCAGCAGGGCTTTTTTGCATCACAGTGTCCATACAGAGTTCCTGAAGCTGTTAAGACAGCAGCTTTGCTTAAAAAAATGCTCTTGCTGACCAAGGAAGACAGCGTAGAATAAGCTTTCTTTCAGCCTAGGGTGGAACATTGCTCTCTCTGTGGTGACTGCCAAGGAACAGCCTCAGTACCTTCACAAAGTACTTTGCTTTTGATGTTGAATTCAAAGAAAGAAAAAGCTCAAGAGTCTCCCAGAGAGAAAAGGAGGAGAAGGAATTAGGAACACAGCTGGAAATAACTACAAGCATGTTAAATATGTTGCAGCTGCATGAGAGACAATTACTTGTTGCCTTTAACATCCGAGCTAGGTATGTATCAGTGAAGTTCTGCAGCTCTGCAGGCACCCAGCTCTGGTCATTCCCGATCTCAACCCTAGTAAGTGTTCACAGATCCTTCAAGTGTGTCAGTGCCACCAGCAGTCTCATTAACATAGTGCTTTAGGGTCTCAGCCGTGACAGGAAACTGTGCTGGAGCTGTTCCTGGAAATAAAAGCACAGGAACACGGCTGGCATCTTGGCTTCACAGTGCATGTAAAGCCTGAATGGTCACAGCTGAACCTGTCATCCAGATGTATTACTTCTCTGATGACAGGAAATGAATGGCCACTTAATAAAAAAAACCCTCAACAAACAGCATCTTGGAGAGAAGCAGCATGCAAAGGATGATCATTACCTCATAGCTAACTTTCCAGATTGCCGACTCTCCCCTAGGAACTTTCAGATTTGGGGGAATTAAATGCCCTTGAGTACATTTTTTCTTATGTTTTGTGAGGGTTTTCCCAAATGACCTATTCCTTCCTAAATCTTGAGTCAACACGTGGCTGTAGTTCTCAAAGCCACAACCATGTTAACTTGTCCTGCTTTTTTCTGGATGGTTCTTGCAGCCTGGTCTAACACAGGAAATCGGGGCTATTACAAAACCCTTCAAAGCACAAGCTAAGAGGAAGAACCTGATTTTGACCCCCGAGCAAACTTGATTCTGAGTAATATCGCAGTAAAGTCAGATCAGTCTCTCTGAAGAGCACTGTGAGGGGAGGGTTGATGGGCCTGTAGTCAAAGCAAGCCAGGAATGTTTGCAGAGGGATCATTACTGAGGAAGAAGGGGACAGAAGTGAGTGCTGGTTTTAGCAGAGTTCAGTGTTTTATTAAAAGCTCTTCTTCCTCTCTGTGCTTTGGCAGAGAACGACCCTTTCATGTCACGGCTCAGCGCGGGATGCTCTCAGGCTCTGATGAAGTTATGGGGAATGGGGCAGTCCTTGCTCACTCAAGGCCAGGAGGTGCTGTGGAATTCTGCCATGGCCTGGGAGCCTCTGTAGAGAACCAATGTCCAAAAAGCGCATCAGCAATCACGTTGTTGATGGAAAAAGGGATTGGGACAGACAGATCCATGCCTACACACAGAGAAAGCTGCATCATTAACTTCTTGTATAGGCTCTGACCCTTTGTTACACTGAGCTCCCATCCAGCCTGCTCTTGATTTGCATGGGATTATACAAACAGCTGAGCCTGCAGGAATCAAGATGCAGAAGTCTAACTGGGAGATCGTTCTCCAGGCACCTTTATAATGAGTGAGGGAAAGATTCCACCCCATAGAAAAGTGCATAATCAGCACAATTTAGGAGCCTCTCGTCTGTCACTTTCTCCCATAAAGAGCTAGAATGAAAGCAATTAGTCAGGCTTGATGCTCCAGCCAAGTGCAGAATGAATTGTGAAAGCATTAGCTGTGCAAACCTCCCATTGAGCCTACTGCAGAAATTGCAACTTCCAGTAGAAAAAGCAGGGCTGGAAATAAAGAGAACCAGCCCATGTCATGTCCACAATACAGATCTGTATCTCACCTCTTTCTCTGGCAAAGGCCTCAGTCAGGCAGCAAGCTTCCTTCTGGACCCAGGCTTCCAGGCTTTTCTTCCCTAGTCCCAGGTAGCTCAGAGTCATCAGTCTGAAATATCTCTCCTGCTTCTAGATGTGCCCATCGGCAAAGATACCTGCAAGAAAATGGAGAAGGACTGGGGAGAAATGAACGACTGGTATCTTCATAAGCAGGACTGGTGAAATTGTAGTAGTTCCAAGATTTATGACCGTGAGTTTGGAAAGATCCCTGGCAGCATTTATGTGGGGAATCAGGGGTGCTGATGCTGGGTTTTTTCACATCTATTTCGTTCTTTTTGTGGGAAGTAAGTTCCACACCTGTCTTTCCTTGTCTGCTCCTTTACCTAGAACCATGCACTCAGCCCACGCTGTGTTCTGCTGGCGGACGCTTTTACAGTTTCACACCTTTTACTGCAAAGACTTCTTGAGATAGGTCAGTAACATGCTCAGTAACCGAGAGTTGCCCAGACTATGCAAGTATATAAATGGGAAGCACATTAGTTTTGTGTGCTGAATGTACATTTGGGGCCCAGCATTTGAGATGAACATGCAGCAGTGGTTCTACAGCATTCACCTTGCTGCCAAGAGCAGCTCATCTTGAAAAGAGGCATTAAGAGTAAATGCAGTCATTGTACCAAATCACATTCTCTGAACAGCTTGTTCTGCTAAAAATATTTCAGTACACACAGCAGCAGAAAGTACTATGGGGGCCTCCTGCGACATCCCTAAAACATGATGCCATGGGTCTCTCACAAAATTATTCTGCATGCCCAGTCAAGGCATCCTTCAGTGCTCGAAATCCATTTAGCAAGATCCCTGGTGTTTTTCCTAACCAGAGCATGGCTTTTTGTACCCCCTGGCCACCAAGAGAGACAATAAAATGCATGATGACATAAAGATATGAGACATTTACAGAGAGGCCCTTCCACATAGTAGCGATGCTCTTAGGCCAAGCTCAAAAGACCATTTCTGTTACTTAAGGGCTGTTTTGCAGTCCTTAGCATTGCCCAAGAAAAGGGTGGGAGAAACTTCCTCCCGCTGTCAGTAAAGAAAAGAGGTTGGAATTGTGTTTCACCATTAAAACCTCAGCAGTCTTTCTCCGTTATTAATGCATTGCCTTATTATTTATGGCTGTTATTATTCGCGTATCCGCAGCATATATAGCAAGCGGTGCAACCACCGTGTCAGGTTACCCAGAAATACTTCAGTGGGGATTCTTCCATTTACACTGCCCCACGAGACGTGATTGATGGGTACTGCAAAATCATAAATATTGCTTTTATTATCTTCCCATGTTTATTTATTTTCCAACCACACGGCTTTTTTGGTGTATCAGTACTGACAGAAGGAACAGCCATCATCATTAAAGTAGAAATTATAGTTGTAATTAACACGCGCAGCCATTAGATGGTAATGTTTGCTCACCATTGCACTGAGCATTGTGCTTGCAAAGTCTAGCTCAGTGAGGCTGTTAAGCCAAACCTTTCAAACACGTCTCAGATGAGATACTCGGAGCAATGGCTATGTTGAGTATCATGAGCTACCTGGGAAGTACTTAGCTCCTACAGATCCTACTGGTTGCTGACGGAGTTTGGTTTCTCAGTAGTTCTGCAAATCAAGTGTGGCAAATTAGAGACCAGTTTTAAATTATTCAACTCTGGATAGTTGAGAAAGGAATGGTTGCACAGAGGGAGAGAAGATAAGACAGTGTTACCTTGCTCAAAGATACAGGATTTCGGGTAGGAACAATATCAGCTAGCTTGTGACTGTATGGGATAGGAGGAAAGGATTTCTGAACATCTCTTTCAGGGGTTTTAAAGCCGAGGGATGAGTAAGGTTCGTGCCTGCACATGGTTTTGATGTACACACAGAATCACAAAATGCCCCGGGTTGAAGTGACCTCTAAAGGTCATCTACTCCAACCCCCCTGCAGTGAGCAAGGACATCCTCAACTAGACCAGGTCACTCAGAGCCTCATCAAGCTTGACACTGACTGTCTCCAGGGATGGGGCCTCCACCACCTCCCTGGGCAGCCTGATTCCTTTCCTCCCTTCTTGTATCTTGTACTGGATTCCTCATGCACTGTTTCTGTCTAGGTGACTGTTCACTGATTTGCACCATTCACAACTGTTGCTACAGACCCTTTCCATTCACTGCTAATCCTCTCTAAAGTCCAACAGGGAGAAACAGGACTTGGAAGTTCTGCTTAGAAAGCTCATAGTTCAGACTGAGCAGAAAAATGTTTTTCTGTTCTAGCCAAGGATACATTAGGAGTCTACACCTGAATGATTCATAAAACTATAAAAAGCCTCGGTACCTTCAAGAGTGTTTCATGGTGAATTTTGGAAGTCCAGTGTCCACAGCTTGCCAGTTAAAAGGAGAGGTGTCGGTCCTGGAGGCAGCTTCCATTGGGCCCTCTGGATGTTTAGCGATGCCAGGGAAATCCAGACACAGAAATAGAAAAACACCCACAAAAAATTGACTGATTTTTCCTCATGTTCCCTCCTTACTCAGCTGTGACCTGCTAGCCCCAGAGCCACCAGCTCCACACCCAAACAGGCATTAGGCCTGTTCGAGTACCCGGACAGCACAGGCAAATTAACTGTGTCTAGTCCCGGGTGAGTGCACCGGGGCTGCAGTGGAGGGTGTCCCCTGAACTGTGCACAGGGTGAGCGGGAACAGTGGACCAGGTGAACTGAGCCTGGCCACTTTTCATCTGTCACTGTGAGAACCAGGTTGATAACCTGAGCTGGATGTTAGCTTAGGCTTTAAAGGTCTGGTTCAATTCCCTGCTGTGCTACAGATCTCCTCTGTGATTCTGAGCAAGCTGCTTCATGTAGTTTCATGTTATAGCCAGTCTGTCATAAACTTATAAACAAGATGTTTTCCCATTCACCAGAGTTGGATCTAGCAACCACGGTGCTATAAAGTGACTGGATTCATTTGGCTGATCTGGTGGGAAAGCCTTTCATTTTTAGTTGCAGGAATAGTTTTCTGCTGGCTCAGTCGTCTGAACACTCTCACGTGCTGGCTGCTCTCTCACTAAGCTGAGTGAGAACATGGCCAAGGACAAAAGAGGCAGGACCGCTCCGTTTGGCAGACTCCCTGATTGTTTTAGCTGCAGCATTAATCCTTATCTGTATCCTCTCTGCTTCAGAGTCCCTCTTACTTGAGCTCCTAGGTCTGTTGCTGTCACAAATATATTCCCAGTTAACCACTCCAGTGACAATAGACAGAGAACTACCCGCTACAGAAATTATATTACATTCTGGTGATTGTTTCCTTCTAATGCACTAAAATGTTCTCAGCTAATGCCCTAATAAGATTTTATACTTAGTAAGTCTATGGATGACTCAGGAATGGAGAGACATAATAATGGGAGAACCTTATGAAAGACTGAAAACAAATCTAATAAATTTGATATTCTTCAGCAATGCTGTGAAAGACAGCAAAGCATTGCAAAACAATTCAAGAGACAAAGCAAAAAAGCCTGGGAATTGCCAGTACTGTTATCTCCCCCAAATCAAACCTCTCAGGGTGTCTGCCACATCTTGGCAGAGTCTACTAGAGGAGGACAGTGGTGTCCTGCAAGGGAAAAATGATTTTGATCCCATGTTGCAGCTGGACGTTAAGGATGGGAATTTCCCCTCTCTCATTGAATGTGCAACTGGCAGCCCTTCTGTCTCATCAGGACCACCCTGGGAGAGGCCTGGGCACCTGGTTCTGCTCAGCAGCACAGTTGCAGGGATGCTGCACTCTCTACTGTCATCTTACACAGCTGTCATGCCCGGCTCCCTCTGCTTTCATTCTGACTCTCACAGAGAGGAAGAAAGAATAAATACTTCTTGCCAAGGTGCAAGGAAGCAAGACAAAGCTAAGAGGCCTGGCTGAGTCCATGATTCTCAGTAAATCAAAGATGCGTTTGTCAGCTCACAGAAAGTAGGAATTTGCATTTGGATGCAGTTTTGCAAGTTTTTAGCTTTACACTTTGTGCCGACCTTGGTGTGTTCTCTGAGAAAACACAATCCAAGTGGTTTTGTGTTTGACTCCATTAGTCTTCCCTCTTCTCTGGGAGAAGTCAAAATATGGAGCAGTGCCCAGTGCAAAGTGGTCCTTGGGATTTGTGTTCCTGCCAAGAAGAGGTTGCAGAGAGCCCAGACCGGGTTGTCTTCATCAAATTGTAGAGCTGGGGTTGCCTTTAATCTTCAGGCAAGAGAGGAGTGAGTCTAGAGTACAGCAGACATTACCACATGGGCAGTCATCAACTCCAGGTGACTTCAGCAAACAATGGTTTGCAGAATCCCTGATTTTCCAAAGCAAATAAATGCGAAGAGCAGTAGGGAATAGTAATGTCTCATAAGGCTCTGTTTCTTCATGTCTGAACAAAGTATCCTATCTCATAGGCAGTGTTAAGAAGTGCTTGGAATGATAGCAAAAGATCAAGCTGGAAGTTTTCCAATGACAGATGTTTCTTTCAGAGATCTGCTGAATTCAGAACAATCCATGGGATTTTCTTACTTCAGTGGAATCTTTAGGACAATTTTATAGCATCCCACTCCCCCATCACTGTCCTCCTGTGCCATCCTGCAGGGACAGAGCCCTGTGGTATCCCTAGAAAGGGAAGCTGTTGTCTGTTCTTGCTTTACTAACGAATGTGCAAATTACACAAGCTCTTGACAAGTGAAGGCTTCCTTGTGAAGAACTGTGAGATGGTTCAGGAGCCAGGGCAAAACATCATAATCCAGTAGCAAACACACATCAGCCTTGCCTTTATTCTTTCTACTTAAATTCCTAGCAGCTCTCTTAACATATTGAAGTATCCAAGATAAATTTGCATGGTAATACATGCTATTTAATTTTACCAAGCGATGCATTATGGCACCATGAAGGTGGTTCAGTTTCAGGACCCTGATTAGCAGCATCTGAAAATTTATGTTGAAAGCACCATTAAGAAACACATGAAACACTTAACCTAACTACAAAAAAAAAAAAAAAGAACCCGTTGGTTGTCAAGAAAATTAAGATTCAAAGAAGTCAAAATTTCAGGAAATGGTTTCTTTGCATCTGACAAACCAGCTTTTTAGATACTTCTTGCAGCTTTTTCTGCTTTTCATTTTTTAACCTGTGAAATACACCCCGATTCTTTGCATTTTTTAATTGCTTTGTATTGATTATTATTCCATTTGTGATGTTTATATTCTTAACTTTCTTTCTCTTGTAGGACTCCGCTGTCTCAACCTTTCTACATCTGCAGGATATGCTCTTCAAGCAATTGTTTAACTGGTTCTTCTGGAAACAGCTGCATAGAGCCAAAGGTATTTACAGGAGGTTGGGCGATGGTACTCAAGTTAAACGCCATTCACTGCTACTCTGAACCATGTTCTATGCATGATACTCCTAGAGAAATAATTACTGTGAGCCCAGCAAGAAGCCTAATCAATATTTTCCAGGCTGTTCCGTATAAGGTTGTACCAATGTCTCTTTTGAAGGTGATAACAAAAAAAAAGCAGCCCACAGCTAGTGAAGGTGTACAATACGAGTAATAGGTAATCCCAGCAGCTTTGGTACTAATAAAATAAGTAATTCTGTGTAATATCATATCCTGTCAGATTCAAATCACAAGGAAACAGAAACAAAGCTTTCTAAAGCAGAGAAGAAATTATATCCTTTCAACTGTCCTTTTTTGATAATATTGCACAACTATTACAATCCATATTTTCAAGAAAGCTTATTCCCTCATTCTTATATAGTGGTATGGTCAACTCTGCATGCTCTACTACACAGCAACAAGCTACATACAACAAACCCCTCGGGAGGAATTTTGAGTGTTAACGTATTATGACAGCACAGGTTGTTCCCAGATTCCCAGCACTGATCTGCTGACACTGAACAACACTGGACCCAGGGAAACTTCTCAAGTCTTCCCTGGCACTTGATGATAAAACCTCTGAAAATTGCTTGCAATTTAGTGGGGCCTCTGGGACTTCCAGACTTGGTCTGTTGGCATCCCACACGGCTTACACTTAACATTGCCTGGTATGAACTTGTCTTTTCAGGGAAACCTCCCTTGAGTCACCTGAGTGCACATCAGTTGTCAAAGAAGCTCAGAATTAAAAGAAGAATTGTGAATCCCGATAACTGCTATGTTAGAAATTATTATTAAAAAGTAGGAAAATACCTGTGAAATAGATCCCTTCTGCAGGCGGACAGCAGGGTCTCCTCTAAGTCATCCCTTCCTTGCCTTAGCTATAAGACAGCAGTGGCAGATCCTGTCTTAGATCACACACCATTCTGAGTATTCATGGCTCTCACGACTATCTGACAACAGTCTGGACCTCACTATGGCAGTAGATCTCTTAATTTTCCTTCCTCCTGCATATGTTTACGGGCATTAGTCCCTACTGCAGCTTGGATTAGTGGTAGGCACAGACAATGGTACAAAGAAATCATCCTCTCAGCTTGTGGCATGTGTTTTACCTGGGCATAACACACCCTCTGTGGCATAGAATCATAGAATGTTTTAGGCTGGAAGGGACCTTTAGAGGTCATCTGATCCAACCTCCCTACACAAGTGGGGACATCTCTGCCTAGGGCAGGTTGCTCAGAGCCCCATCAAGCCTGAACTTAAATGACTCCAGGGATGGGGCTTCCACCACCTCCCTGGGCAGCCCATGCCAGTGGTCTGTCACCCTCATATTAAAGAACTTTTTCTAATATCCAGTGTTATCCTTTCCTAGCTTAAAACCATTGCTCCTCACCCTATCATTACAAACCCTTTTAAATAGACCTTCCCC
>JAAGNO010011216.1:17800-106571 GCA_033439905.1 Ceryle rudis
GCTGAACAGCCCCAACTCCCTCAGCCTGTCTTCATACAAGAGATGCTCCATTCCCCTGATCATTTTGGTGGCCCTCCCCTGGACATGCTCTGATGTGTCTACATCCTTCTTTCTGTCCCTGGGAATCATCTTCCTGGTTAGAAAATCATTCAGTAGTGGTTTATGTGATTTCTCCTCTTCCAGGATGATATGGTTCCCTCTCCTAGAGGATATGGCTTTCCTTGTAAGTCTTCATGGCTTTTCTGCAAAGTGGCAACATTTGCATTAGAGAAAATATTGTCTATGTAACATTTCTGATTAATTCTGACTCAAGGTGCTGGATTGTTTCCTTGAAGACAAAGCATATAGCTTGTTGAATGCCAAAGTTGCCAGTCATTTTCCCCTCCTCTGACAGTTTGAGGATCCAGGTTGCTCCATGACATCCTTAAGTCATCTCTTCTTTTGCCTCATTCTGGAAAGAATTTCTGACTGAGAATTTCCTATTCATGAGGTCAGACTGGAGAGCTGTAGGTCTTAAGGAATAATAGGCTGGGGCAGACCAAGTCCTCAACTGAAGGATACTAGTGACTGTATTGGTTACCACCAAATATGGCAAAAGAAAGGTAGGTAGGTAGGCATAATTTAGGCTGATATTTTTTAAAGGCTTTAATAAATCCATATTAATTGTGTAGATCACCATGGATTTCTCTGGAAGTTCAGTACTGCTAAATACCATACCACTTTACCTCTGTGACATCACTTGAACTTGGAAATCTCTCCGTTAGTCTGCCTGTGCTTCTAACAATAAACTAAAGGTTTCAAATTGATTTAATTGTTCCCTGAGGGTGAAAACACTGCTTTATTAAGTGGCTTTTGTCTGAGTCACAAACACTCCATTTTCATGCCCTCTAAGACTCAGAAGGCTCCCCTAAATCCATGTTTTTCTATGGACTCTGGCAGTGCCATACGTTTTCACAAGAGTAAGCTACAGCTACAGCATTACTCCACATATAACACCTTATTTGCTTAGCATCTTTTGATTATTCTGATCATTTATCTGCTAGCTACTTTAAATATTAATTTGTGTAACTTCCTCTAGATGTGTTGGCTGTGGTGCTGACACCAACGCAGCCTGAAGCCTCTTTCCAGTGGTGGGGAGAGGAGCTGGGTCAGGAGAGCTGGTCTCCTTTGCTCATCACAGATCAGACACAGCTAAACTAGGAAAGAAAAGCTGGAGCTGCTAAGTACTCCCTTGTCTCCTTGCTGCTCCCTGTTTATCCTCAATGCTGTCCAGGATGAGAGCTGCACTGCTTTTACTCCAGCAGTAGGAGAGGGGCTTTTCTTCTTCACATCACCCTCTGTAATCCTTGTAATTTTATTTTTCTGGAAGCTCCAGCAGGGCAGGGGCTGCTGGGCTGAAATTTGTTTAGTAAGTGACACTTTTCCACCAGCTACTTTTCATCTAGTGAACTAGTCTCTCAGCTCCTACTGGGACTTGCTTCTCCCCCAGAGGTGGAATTGTAAAACCTATTTTGAATGAAAATTTCATTCCATGTACACAGAAGGAGAAAAAAATTGAAAACCTTTTGATCTGGGCTGGAAAATAGGGTTCGTGGCTGCTGTGTTTTTAAAATTTGATCATTTTCTTTTCTGTGGATGTCTCTGGAGCAAGGAGAAACCTATAGTTAAAATTGCTACATTTATTCATTTTTATAAGATATGTTTCCATATTTGTGCATAGAAAGCCACTGAGTTTCTCCAGCTAACATGAGCTGCTCCTGAGCAGCATCTCACTGTGGAACCACCTTAACAAATAATTCATAGAGTTTATAGTGGCTCCTCAGAGTATGCTGGAGAACGACCCAGATAATTTAGGACTATTTTTCCTGTGTTTTATTGAACCCACATTTGTCTGGGTTTACTGAATGTATTGTTTTCTACCTTGTGTCTTCATTTTTACATTCAGCCAGACCCATAAAATCCTTTTTCCTCTAAGAGTTCCACAAGAAGTTTAGAATCATTTAAAAATGTCATGCTGCAAAGCTTCAACTTTGCAACTCTTCTAAATCACCAGTGAGGACATTAAATCAAGTCAAGCCTAATGCTAGATCACTTTCTACCATCCTTTCAAATATACCTTACCTTGTTCAGCAAGTATCCAGCCACGCCAGTGAGTTTTTACCGAGACTAACTGAAATTAATCTATTCATACACATAGAGAACATTATGAAATAGCCAACACAAAGCCAGCCATAGCACTGAACACAGTAAAGTGTATCTAGATGCCAGGAGGACAATCTGTAGCAAGCAGTGCTCTGGGCTGCCAAGAGTACCAGCACCAACACTGTTTCCAGGCTCACACATTATGTCTTTGAAGCCCTGGCATTGTGTGCTCCAAAGGAATCATGGGATGGAGGCTGCTGTGTGGAGGATACTGCAGTTTGACAGAGTAGAAGAAGTAAAAGACTTTGAAAAATAGAAATAAAACTTTAAAAGTCATCCTGAGACCTGCAGTCACTTCATCAAGGTGCCTCAAGCCTGAAGCATCCTCAGACTTCATGGAAGGCCAGAAATTAGACTTCTAAGAGCAGTGGAATGGCAGACTGGGGAGAAGTTGGACAGCAGATCTGACAAGGCTGCTTCTTTGACCTAAAAAAAATAACATCACTGCAGCCAGTGACAGTGGAGCAGAGCACTTGACACAGGCCTGACTCTGGAAGGAGCTGAAGTAGCAGATGTTGCAGCAGAGGCTGGGAATTGCCATTGCCTCATATGGCCAAATAGACAGAAAGCAAAGGGGGGTTTCGCCAGCATGCAGTATAAGGATACGACAAGGATACAATGTCCTTCTATGCAAGTACGTGTAACTCTGTCCTTCCCCAGTGTTGTCTCATGACTATCCAAAGGACTCTGTCAGCTTTGGTGTTTAGCCACAGTAGGATGTGTGATTAGAAGCAGTCCACATCTCATATTTTCACAGTTGCCAGCCCAAATTAGGCTTTTTACAGGCTCTTCTAACAAATGCCAAACCTCAGTGAGGCGACATCGTCTTTCTATCATTCATGGTAGCTTTCTACCAGTCTGGTGCTTTCGTGGTGCTTTCTACCAGTCTCTTTTCCTGTGCTATATCCTTCTTTTCTTCCTTTCCTCTCTTACTCCAAGCACTGGCTTTTGCTTACTTGCTATATTCCCCATACCTCAATCCACCTTCTTTACAAACCATATTAGTCTCTTCCTCCAATGCATCTTTCTCTGGTAAGGGCTCTCAGGCTTAGCCCCTTGAACTCCAACCTCTGTCCTCAGGTTCTGGGGTTTTTTTCCCCCGATACATTCAGTCCCAGGTCAGACTCCTTTTCTCCCATCTTCTACTCACAGCCTTTTATAAAGTTCAGCTACTGTCCAAGCTCACCACCAGGCTTCACTAGCAGCAAGGGTGTTTTACTCTTCAGCTGTTTCAAGCTTGGCAGCAAAGCCACAGCCCTTTCCTCAGCACTGTCCAGAGTCTGCGCCCTCCTGCATGATGGAAGAAATGCATGCATTGCAAGGACTGTGGAGCCAGGCAGCCGTCTCTTTCATCCACCGCTCACGTTCGAACTGATGAGTGCTAGGTTACACAAACGTGCTCAGCTGTGGTAAAACGCTTCTGTGAGAACCGGCTACCCACATCTCCTGTCTCTGGCCAAACACAGCAGCACAAACACTTAAGTAACATTAACACTGGCCACTGACACTTGAGCTCTGTTATACCCCTGCTGGGCAGTGGAAGTGGGTTAATAGAATCAGAAAGTTTGCGCTCCTCTGTTGGGAGGATAAATGTTTAAAACTTGGCAGCTTGCTAATAATTAAACTTCTGAGTTACATGAACCTTACCTCTTACAAAGTTGGCTCATCTCCCTCCACTGGTGGGGCAGCTGAATCCTGCAGGCTTGTCTTCTAATTAGTCTACAATCACTCAGGAAATTTGTATACCATGCAGTCAAGCACGTGAGATGATGCTTTTGGGTACTGGCACTCCTGAATAAAGCTGTAGCCCAGATCCTGACTGGGGTTTGTTGCCCTGAGCAAGCTTCCTGCAGCTGGCTAGTTGCCTGTACACTGGCTCTGTGCTATATCCTCTGAACTCTTACAAAATTGTAAACTCATCCCTTATTGTTCCTTTATAAATCATGATGGTGAACTTGTTTGAACTTGAGCTTAAGAAAAGCAAGCAAATATTGTTGGTTCTGTAAGATTTGGTCTCAGAGAAGGCGTATTCTTGGTAGAGCTGATTAGACCAGACCTCCTGTTCTGAATTACTATCACAAGGCAAAAAGGCACTGTAGTGTAATTCACCCCCAAAAATGAGAACAATTTCTAACACTGTGATTTCTATCTAGAGAGACATCTCAAAGGGCTAGGGCACAAGGATGAATTAAAATGTACCTGTGCATGTTGAAAAAGGTTAAAGAGTTGACATTTCTTTTCTTAGGTACAATTTTAATCTACAAATCCAGTCTAACAGAATGACTTTGTGGTTCAAATCATAGTACCTGCATCTCCCACCATTTGATTTACGTACAAAGCTGCCTCAGCTGTAAAGTTTTGAGTGAAATGGCAAAGCCTTTCTTCAGACACCATGTTTACCATCTCTTGTCTCTGCTCACTATGTGGTACGGCTTATCTGATCTCTCTGGTCTATATCATTAGCTCTAACTAACACCTAGAAGTAAACTCACTATTTCTTATACAAATACTACTCTCAAAAGCACACCACTGCTTTATTCTGCAGTGTGTTTCTGCATATCACAGAATGGTAAGGGTTGGAAGTGACCTCTGGAGATCATCTAGCCCAACCCTCCTGATAAAGCAAGTTCACCTAGAGTAGGTTACATTTGCATCTCTTTCTCCCTCTCACTGAATATTTGAGGTCAGGGTGATTTTTGCAGGTACATTTACTGCATTTTCACATGTTGGACTCAGCTGTCTCCAGATCTCCATAAATCTGTTCCTTCATGACACTGAAGTTTCTTGGTGTTTTTCAATGTAATTCAGCTGCAAACATTAATATAGCAATTCACAATTGTAAATATAATGGTGATATTGCAGATAAAAGAGAAGTGGGCAGATAATGACAATTACTGAATGCCACTTTTGCCTCAGTCTTTACTGCTAAGGCCAGCTCCCAGGGGTTCCAGTCCTATAAGACCACAGAGGAAGTCTGGAGGAGGATTGGGTTAGAGGGCAGTTAAGCAACCTGAACATCCACAAGTCCATGGGCCCTGATGGGATGTACCCATGAGTGCTGAGGAAGATGGTGGAGGTCATTGCTAGGCCACTCTTCATAATCTTCAAGAGGTCCTGGAGAATGGGAGAGGTGTCTGAGGACGGGAGGAAGGCCAATGTCATCCCAATCTTCAAAAAGGGCAAGAAGGAGGACCTGGGTAACTATAGGCCAGTCAGCCTCACCTCCATCCCTGGAAAGGTGATGGAACAGCCTGTTCTTGCCACCATCTCAAAGCATGTTGAGGAAAGGGGACTTATCACGAGTAGTCACCATGGAGTCAACAAAGGGAAGTCATGCTTGATGAATCTGATGAGGGCAGCAGATGTGGTACATCTCGACTTCAGCAAAGCTTTCGATCCTGTCTCCCACAATATTGTCGCAGCCAAGCTTAAGAAGTGTGGCTTGGATGGTTGTGTGGTGAGATGGATTTGGAAACTGGCTGAAGGACAGGGCCCAGAGAGTTGTGGTCAGTAGTGCAGAGTCTAGTTGAAGACCTGTGGGTAGTGGTGTTTCCCAGGGGTCTGTCCTGGGTCCAGTGCTGTTCAATACATTCATCAATGACCTGGACAAAGGGATAGCGTGTACCTCCAGCAAGTCTGCTGATGATACAAAACTGGAGGAGTCACTGACATGCCAGAAGGCTGTGCTGCCATCCAGTGTGACCTGGACAGGCTGGAAAACTGGGCAGGGAGAAATTTAATGAAGTTCATCAAGGGCAAGTGTAAAGTACTGCATCTGGGGAAGAACAACTCCATGTATCAGTACAAGTTGGGGGCTGATCTGTTGGAGAGCAGCTCTGGGGAAAAAGATCTAGGAGTCATGGTAGACAAGATGATGACCATAAGCCAACAATGCACCTTCGTGGCCAAGAAGGCCAATGGCATCCTGGGGTGCATTAAGAAGAGTGCAGCCAGCAGGTTGAGGGAGGTTCTCCTCCCGCTCTACTCTGCGCTGGTGAGGCCCCACCTGGAGTACTGTGTCCAGTTCTGGGCATCGCAGTTCAAGACAGACAGGGAGCTATTGGAGAGAGTCCAGCACAGAGCCACTAAGATGATTAAGGGAGTGGAGCATCTCCCTTATGAGGAGAGGCTGGGAGAGCTGAGACTTTTTAGCCTGGAGAAAAGGAGAGAGGTAACCTCATTAATGTCTATAAATATGTAAAGGGCAGGTGTCGGGAGGATGGAGCCAGGCTCTTCTCAGTGACATCCAGTGATAGGACAAGGGTAATGGGTACAAGCTGGAGCATAGGAGGTTTTGGGTAAACCTAAGGAAAAACTTTTTTCACGGTGAGGGTGACAGAGCACTGGAACAGGCTGCCCAGAGAGGTTGTGGAGTCTCCTTCTCTGGAGACATTCAAAACCCTCCTGGATGCATTTCTGTGTGACCTGATCTGTGTGATTCTGCTCTGGCAGGGGGGTTGGACTAGATGATCTTTCCAGGTCCCTTCCAATCCCTAATGTTCCGTGATTCTGTGCTACAGCAAAAGGATTTTATGGACAGACATTTCCTCACCTTGGGTTACTCACAATTCCCAGTTCAAGGCTGCCCTGACAGCATGGGCTTGAATGCAGGTCTCACATCGGACAATACACGGCTCCTTAACAGTGCATTAAAGGAAGTGTGTGTAACCCCAACTCAATTAGCGTATTATCTCTTCCTTTTTCAACCAGAAATTTCATTCTATTACTGACGAAAATCTGATTTCCTGTTCATAATGCATTTTTCTCACCTGAAGACATCTGGTAAATGAATGTATTAAGCTTTGAAAAAAGCCAGCAACAAGACTTTTAATCAAAGGCAAGTTAATAACATTAAGTGCATTTTGGTCCATACTCCAAGATTACAAGTCGCTTGGAGGAGCATCTTTTTCTAGTTTCCCAAGTTCTGTCTCAGCAGACAGTTGGTCAGGGCACTGTCTGAAAATGAGAGCAAATTGTTCAAAGGGAAAATATAAGATTGTGATAATAAATGTTCAAACTAAAGATAAATATTAAAATAATTTAATTCTGAGTAAGTGGTGTAAAACTGAAGCACAGCGATCGTGTGTCAGATGAAAGTCCAACTAGTCTCATGTTGTTTCTGAGACCACATGATAGCAGATGCCTTAAGAAAGTTTCTAAGAACAGGACAAACCAAAACCACTGTGTTGGTGTTAAAGAATCCAGGAGTAATTTTTTTTTTTGTTGAAAATGTACTAAATTGCTTTTTGAACAGAAATAAAAGTTTAGTATGAGTCCTGTGATGAGACGTAGATCACCAACAGGACGTGTGCATTGCAGTCCCCTCTGATCCTTTAGAGCATTCTCCCTTTTTGTTTCATTTGACACCTGTCAGCCCTTCTACTGGACAGACAGTGAACATTTCCCTTTCTGTCACCTCCTCTCTGTTCAGGGTTTTCTAGACCTCCTCGGAAGTACAGAAACAGTTTCCCCAAATGTGTTATGCGGTGCAATAGACAATATTTTTTCAAAATTTAAGGCCATAAATGTCAGATTCCCCTACTACTTGCCACTGATTCACTGTTTCATACACTGGAGCATCAACAAGGACAACTGGGCCCAAGCCTTTGGCACAAACCAGTCTCAGTCTTTGGATTGATGCAAAATCCACCAAATTTTTGCACAAGGCTTTCTTTGTCTCTAGTTTCTGCTTTTTCCTTTTGCCAGGATAAAGAATTTTCCTGGAGTTTGGCACACAGCCCGTCTCATGGTTGTGGCACTAATATTGCTACCCAGGAGAGCCTGACCTTGGAAGAGAAAGAGAAGCAAAAGAAAATAGTGGAGAGTCGTGGCATCAGACAACTTGGCAATATTTTCCTTAACTGTAACTTTAGCAGAGCTGAGCACCATATAGTGTTAGGCAGAAGTTTCCTCTCATATCCATCAATATTAAATATTTTAGGCTTTCTGAATTCACACACTCCCACTATCCTGCAAATATGAAACAAAGCAGCCACCTCTGCAGTTCTGGGACATGGGCTCACTTTTCCCTGACAGAACTGCAATGCTTTAAAAAGTGATACACTCACTTGTGAATCTTTCCCTGGAGTAACACCCGCAACCGTAAAAAAAAAACCTTAAAAAACCCTTCCAAACTGTATTATTAAAGCATGACAATTCTACCACAACTCAGAGACCTGAGGCTGTGGTTGACACTGGTTATAAAAAAACCCAAACAAACAAAAGATGGGGTGGAGGGTTAGTCACTCCACTTGAAAGAACTGTTGCATCACTCTGGTCATCAGCACCGCATATACACCTCTTAATCTGGCAGCTCTCTGATGGTGCAATGCAGACAGGTGCCCTGGGTGGTAACCTTGGGTGGCTAAGTGATGACAAGGTGATGGTCAGGAGAGAAAGCAGCACCTGGAGGGGCAGGAGGGGAACAGGAAGGGCTGCGGGCAGGAGACTAAGGAATTCAGTTGAGCCAACCAGAGGTGACTCTGCTGTCATCCCTCACAAGCACCTGGCCTGGGATCACTTCAGCTCTTTCCCCATAACCTGCAAATTTCCCCACTGTCAGAGGTCAGCCAGTCCAGGAGGTGGAGATCTGTAACCCTGGACAAGTACCAGGAGAATGATCTCTGGGAAGGGAAACAGAATTGTTCTCCATCACAGAATCACTCCCAAGCTTCCCAAGGGAGTGAAGGAAGAGCAAAGTTCATTTTATCAAATTTCCTGAGTTTGTTTGCCTTCCACCATCATCTCTCTTCAAATCTTTATGGGAATACCTGAGTGTCAGTTGGTGCTGTAGGTTTCCAGACCTATTGCACCGGCCCAGAAAACAGGGTCTGGATACATGACCCATATGGACTAATCCATACAGGAGGCTACACACACCACATCGGCTCCACTGCTCAGGAATAGCAAAACGGTTGGGCAAGACTGTCTGGAAACTCAGCCTCCTGAAGGGGCAGCTGAGGGGCTCCTACCCTTCAGCTGAGTTTTCAGTAGACTTGAAAATGAAATGTGCTGCTTTGCACTGCCTGGTAGGCGTCAGGTGGACAGGGTCCCTGACTGGATGACATGGGCGGTAAATTACTAGTTCTCTCCACCTTGTGCCACTCCCGTGTCTTGCCTAATCACGGGGAAGATATCTATCAACAGTACTGAGAAGAGCTGAAGTCTCAATAGGCATAACATTCCAGCCCTTGAGCACAACTAGCTTTACACACACCTTATCATTAAGCTACTTCAGTGAGCAGCAAGATGATAAGAGGTGTGAGCAAAGGCAGTGAGAGGTACATTTTCTAGCAGGATGAGTGGACGGGAGCAGGTGTGGGAGGGTAGGGTGGAGGGCAAGTGCAGATAAAGCTGGAAAGGAAGCTGAGCAGAAGTGTGTAGGCCCTGGAACAGTATTTAATATGCTGTGTGGAGTGACAGGCCGGATTATCTGTGACAGCTATTGCTTTTGTGAAAACTCTTACTGTCCTGATTTCCCTTTGAGCCCAGCAAGCCTGAAGATATGGGGTTGTGCTGGAGCAGACCACTGCCAGTGCTACAAGGCATGCCAGGACCTGGCCCAGCTCAGCCTGATCTTCAGTAGTTCTCACTTCTTTTTAGTAACATTATCCTACATTTTAAATTTGGGAAGTTCCAATGCACTGCAATGATTTAATTACAAATAGTTAATATTCCAACATAAAAGCACTTTCGGTCCTCATACAAATTCAACACTAAGTTTACAGCAATGTTTACAGAAAGCTCTACTCAACAGTTGAATCCTTTCCAGAAGTGATTTGCATTTAAGAACACCACAGTACTTTGCTTTAAAAAAGCTACAGCAGAGCTTGGCTGTCACCTCTAGCTCTGTGCTTAAACTGTCTCTCTCTTGAGTTGAATCAGCGCCAGTGAACAGCTACAGTGAGAAATAGATATTGCAGAATTCCTGCATCATGTCATCATTTATGTCTTTTCTTACACTAAGTTACCTCTAGTGCACACTCCATAGTTACTATGTTCTTCTTTTCAGGGTCTGGAGCCTGGAAGAACAAATAAATCAGATCTTCCAAGCTCCCTCCTGAAAACTCACTGGTCATTGTTTTCAGCTCAGCCCTGATTCATCTCCTAAAACTTGTGCAGAAAAGAGTAAAAGGAGACAGAAACTTGATATTCTGAAAGGGTGTAAGCAGTGGGAAACCAAAAGGAAGATGAATACTAAAATAGAGTTTATATGGATAAAGCATAGGTGAGAGTAGGAACTGAGGCTGTATAAGGAGGATTGGAAAGAGTGAATGGAGAGCAGGAAGTACAGTATGGGGTGTAATGAAAGAAGAGCCCAGAGAAAATTGGTAGCATCGGAGTGTTCAGATAGTCCCTAGACACTGCCTTCCAAAGTCTCTACATTCCCCTGCCGTGAAACTCACTGGCAAGGTGAATATCTTATCCCAAATCTAAGCCTCATCCAAGCAGAATTGATAATAGGTGTGACTCTACCTCACAGAAATTATTAAAAATATAACAACAACCACCAAAAACCAAACCAAAACACAAACAAAAAACACAAACCAAAACCAAAACTAAAACAAACAAACAATAACAGCCCACAAAACAAAACCCCAATTAACAAATAAACCAGTTGGCAATATATTACGACAACGATCGGGCTGCCAAGTCACACACTCACATTGCTAGTGAACAACAAATTTGAGTTTCTTTCTTCAACTTTAGATTGACTCTCTTTATTTTCTGTGGGGGAGATACTTACATCAAATTCAGTCATTAATGCACCCACATTCTGATTTGTTTCCTGGGTTTTGGGTGTTGGGGTTTTGGTTTTGTTTGCTTGGGTTTTTTTGGATATGCAACCTGTCAACAAATTACAGCTCGGGACAGTAAAACCAAAGTAGGGTTTTAAAAGTGTGTTTTCCAGAGTCAAATTACTTGAGGTCATCAAACCACTCACAGAAATTACACCTACTCAACTCTTGCTGAGATCCTTTGTTGAATTTTACTGAGGTTTGCTCAGACATGAGCATCATGAGAATTTTGCTTGGCTAGGTCAGGGAGACCTAGCATGTTGGCTTGAGCTGAGAACCATAGCACCTTGCTTCAGGTACCTCTCCAAGAGGAGAAAATGGTTAAGATCCTCGAGAGAATATCTGGGACTTTCTCAAGGACCATACCACAAGTACTGGTAGTCTGGACCTTGGCTTTCACCACTTTCTGGATAGCTCTGGGAGAGACTAATGTCAGTATACTGGCTAGTAGAAGGTTTAAACATTTGAGAGGAAATTCACTGAGATAAAAGCAGTGGTCTCGTGCTGGTCTGTGATCTGCTGCAGCTTAGTGTGGAATGGCACAAACCCTGTAGGGGTGGGGCTGCAGTGTACCCCCCAGAATGGGCTCCGTGTTGATCTTTGTCACCCCCTCAGGAAGCCGGAAGGTGAATGCCCGCAGCAGGCTGGCAAAGAAAATAAAGAGCTCGGTCCTCACCAGATGCTCCCCCAAACACACACGGTGCCCTGCAGAAGGAAGAGGGGAAGGACAGTGACTATCTAGGAATTTTTCAGTTTCATAATCACTTTGTTCATTCTTGTTATAAGCAGAGGGTTTGGGTTTTTTTTTTTTGTTCCAGGCTAGCATCATAAAAGCCACAGAACTAAAACTTTGTGCATCCTTTCCCAGAAAGATCCCATCCAATGTCATAGGTTAGGAGACACCAAATGAAAATCTCAGTGAGAACCCCTGAGGTACCACCATATTTCTTTCTTGACCTTGCTTGACCCAGCAGAAAAGTATTTTTCTTTTATAGGAAATGTTTAGCTTTGGGGTCATACACAAATGATGTGCCAGCTGTTTGCACATTCCTTCTTAGTGAGTTAAAATCAGCAGATCAAAATTACTTAGCAATCTGTTTCTTCATTGGAACCAATGGCATGAACAGAAGAGGTGAATCGTGCTTTCACATATCCACATTAGCAGACAAATAAAGGGAAAGAAGAAAGAAATTTGCATTAAGAAACCACTCCTGGATGGATATCTAAGTGATTACCCTGCTATATCAACAGAGAAACTAAACCAAAACCAACAGAGTAGGACCTTTACTGCTAAGTGTGATCTCTAAGTGTGCATTGTTATCTCATTTCCTCATTTTGCAACTGGATTTTCAGTTCCATAAGCAAGAACTTAGTCCTTTAGCTTGTTCCTTTAAAAGGGATTGCAAGTAATTCCAGTACACACAAAGACACATTGCTTCTCAGGAAAAAAAAAAAAAAAGTGTGCATAAGGAATACTAAAGAGAAAACCTGTGGATGACTGCAGCGTGCAACAAGCTTGGGAGGTTCAGGAGTTTGAGTGGGATTCCCACTACAATGTTCTATGAACAGTTTGGGATCTGACAGCACAGAAGAAGCTCCCTTAGCAGAAACGAACCATTACTACTCTTTAAAAGCAGCAAACAGCAGAGATAGAAAATGTTATCTGAAGAAAAACCATAGTTTCACATCTATATTCTTCATCTAATCTGTTGGGTTGGTTCAAACTGCCAGTGCATTTACCTGCTGGAATGGTAAGAAGGCTTCTCAAGGTATAAAGTTTCCTTCTTTATCCAGAAAATGGCCAGGGTTGAACTGTCGAGGGTCATTGCTCAGGGTCATACAGAACAGATGCTATGTTTGGCATAATAATGGTGCTCTGCAAGAAAGAAACTGTTGATTTAGTTCCAACTACTGGCCTGTCACCCATCACTCTCTGCCTAAAACCTGCTGCATGTTGCCATTTCTCTGTAATGAGCAGATATGATGTGGTTAGAAGACCATTTTTCTAACTAGAAAACTGTTATTATTTGCTGAGTTGGAAATTAGCAGTTTTCAGCCCTGCAGCTATGTCAGCAGGTGTTAACAGTATTAGTGATGTTGATACAACTGCACTGTCACCACTTTTACTACTAATTTCAATAACAATAATCTTAGGAGGCCTTCTCATAGGACTCTTCTGTTGATATTCAGGTCCCAGTGTCGGAAACCTCCTTTCAGGCTTAAAAGAGAGAAATGCATCCAGAAATAACTGCAATAATTAATTGACAACAACCTCTGAGCCCTTTTAGCAGTAGTATTTCAAGCTGCTTCTTTACTGATTATTCCCAGCAGACCAGTTTGTGTGCCCTAGTTACCTGGCTGTCAGAAACAGACAAAACAGAGTGAAACCTTCACCACAAAATGAGTTAGGTGGGGCCAGTCCTAGATGCCGGTAATGGTGCTGGCTTCTCACATCTCTCTTGCAATAAAAGCCACAAATTCCTGTTTCTTGCTAGTGTTTTACAGTGAGAACTGGCACCCAGAATAGCTTATGTCACTCTAAAAAATGTCTTACTGATATGTGTCTTAGGCAGTATTTGAGAGCAACTCCCTCCCTGTCAGCTGTAGCTGACAGTCTCTCATATTCAGGCAGGTCCCTTAGCTCATGCAGTCAGTGGAGCTAAGAGCCATCCTCTCACAAGTCTCTCTCCATCCCAGGAGTACTGGCAGTGCCAGATTGAGCAGGAATGTCTTAACCAGCGTTTTGGCAAAACAGTTTCTCCTCTCAGTGTATCCCCAGCCAAGCAAGAGCTGGTCTCTGCAGTTATGCTCTTGATCAGCAGGGCAGGAGCTCAAGGGTTCCATGGCAGGGGTTTCATCAGCTCTCTGAGCATCAACATGCTGAGTGAGAGACTTAGAGAAGGGAAGTATAGACTAGGTGTCACTCTAAGATCTAATTTAGTTTTTTCCCCATCAGAGTCCTTGTGACTGTTACAGGACCAAGAATTATTCTGATGGCTAGAAATAATATATCCTCAGTCTGCTAAGTGTATTTATACACACATTTGCCAGCTCAAAGTATTGTCCTCTAGCTTGGATAGTCCTTTCTTTGCAGCATCAGACATTCCACCCTGCCAAGCAAACAGCATTTCTATCTCCTCTGTTTGTTCTTTCAGATCTAAGAAGTGAAATCTCTCTAAATTTAAGTGATAGTTTGTAGGTTATCCCATTAACACTTCTCTACATTTGTTTCACTCCAGACTCACCATAAGGTGTCCAAGACCCTAGAATAGGTCCCACAGATGTTTACACACCAGAAATAACTTGAACGTTTCTCTGGATCTAAAGGGAAAATAGTGCTGGAAAGACTCTAAGATTATTTTGCCTTTTTTATCTGTTAACTGCTAGTTTACACCAGTCCCCTTCCTCATAAACTTTACACTGAAATGTGCTAAGCTCCTGGCAGATATTAATCTCATTAATTGATAATATGCTTCATGGTTTCATCTTGTACTATTACAATTTGTTCCATTCTTAGAACTCTAATCCACAGCACTTACAAGCTCTTACAGCAAGGTATCCTGAACCTCCTCTGTATCGATAAGGTCTTCTGTTTTAATCATCCACAAATTTAATCTACTTTTCTATTTTTCACTGTGAGAAATTTGTACAGTGCTATCCTCATATGATAGATTTGTTGAAAAGTTTTACTGCCACATCAGCATTTTAGTTTGCCTTTTCCTGTAGAACTCAAACATCAATGGACTTTGCCATCCACAGTCCCCGTTACACCCAGCTTGTCCCTCTTTAAGGGTCTAAACCACAAAGTCTGATTCATGGGAAAAACTGCAAGTGCATTTCAAGACACTCCAAGTGCAAAGTTGACCTTTGTGGTGTGTTGTGGGAGGGACCTGCCAAAAAATTTGACAGAATTTGAACTGTGAGACTGTCAAAGAATGTATGTCTTGTGTTTGTAATGTGTGAATCGGGAGCTGTAACTAAGTAATAGAAAGATTCATAATGAATATTTTATTTTTTTGTGAGGGAGGAAAAAAAAGAAAATTGTCAGCATTTGCAGAGTAGTAAAAGGTAAAATTCTGCAGAGTAGTAAAAAGCTGAACAGTGAATTCAGTGATATCCATTTTTAGAGGAGAGAAGTAAATAAAGGTGGGAGGAGCACTGCAGAGCTGAAATTTATTACAAACTCCAGCCTCAAATTAAGTTTAAAGGTTTTTCCTCTTAAAAGTCTCAGAAGTGCTGAAAAACTTAAAGGCAAGAGTCAGAGAGACGTCCCCTAAACTTGCAAAGAAACAAAAGAGCTCTTAAAAATGGCCTCAGTACCAAGGAGGCCCCCAAGGACACCGCTTACCTCCCAGTTTGCACTTGCCAGTTTCTCTGTAATTAGTGAAGACTCATTTTTGTACCTACACTTTCATTTTCTGCCTAATTAAGAAAAAAACCATGGCATATCATTTACCCACCTGATGAATAAAACTGCCTGCAAATCTGAATAAATTCTCCATGGCACTGATCAGTTCATGGAAGGTTGTGTCCTCATCAGAGAAGTGATATCTAAAAACCAGAGCACAAATTACATTTGAAATAGAGTGGAAAAGAGGGAAAGAAGGATCCACAGGTCTTCCTGAAAACACAGTAACTGATATTCCCTCTCAGTGTTTTCTTCAGGTGTTCTATACACAGATAGGACAAGATGTTACTAGAGATTACATAAAATGTCCTCTTTATCCAACTGGGGCATGCATGGGGATAGAAATGTGGTATTAATATGTATTCATGAAAATAAAACATAGTTTTTGAGCGAAGGACACTGTTAAACTGTTTCCTCATACCCCTTTGTGTGAAATAACATTGTACAACTAAGATCCACTAGAGGATATCATATCAACTCTGCTGTCCTAAGCTGTGTGGAAGAAGACAAGTCAGGATGCGAGAGGGAAGAGCTGTCAGTGGAGAGGAACTAAGAGAACACAGTGACAGACACATTCAAAAACGTAAAAAACTACCTAGGAGGAGAGACTGAAGGAACATTGGGAGGTTTAAGAAGCAGAATAGATGGCCAGGAACTGCAAAGTATATGTAATAAATTATTCGCCTCAGTGTGAACAGTAGATCATCACACCTTTGGTGATTTTTTTAAAGCTATGAGACAGACATCCCTCAAAAATTATTTGGCTAGAAATCATCCTTGCATGGACTCCAGGATAAGCCTGAAAATCTACCAAAGTTCCCTCTCACTTCCTACTTTCTAATGGTTACTTATCCAGACGGACACTAAAACATCCAGTTTACCTCATGGCACCTAATGTCAGTGAAATTTCGAGAAATGGCTACGCTCTGCAATACTCTTTAGTTACCTACTGTGGGCAGTCTGAGAATGACTTGGCTGTGCAGTTCAGTGACATCGTATCATTGTACAATCATATCATAGGCAAGTGATAAGCTCATGGAGGCGGAATTTCAGAAGTTTGCAACTTCATAAGCTTTATGTACAGCTTTTTAAGAAAGTCCCACTTGTGATACTATGCTCTACCTTCTATCCGATTCAGGCTTTGTTAAGTTTGGATATACCACTCTGGACCTACCCCAACCCTAGGAAGGGTAGGTAAGTTTGTATACTGAAGATATGGATCCAGGACTGAAAAGTGTCTGATTTCTTAGCAGATAGGTACCTTTTAGGTTCACAAAGAACTCCAGCAGGTGAGAGGCCTCCTCTTGCACTCAATACTCCAGGCCCTTTTTCCCCATTCCCAAGCTGCATGAAGTCATTATGCCAAAGTGTCTCTGCTGCTTCCAGGAGTGACCGCTTGTCAGTATAATACCTGAGGGCTTTCCATGGCATATTAATATTTGCCATAGACATGAATAATTCATTAAAAAACATATTATAAAATACATGGAGTAAACCAGGGGAGACACTGCAATCCAAGTATCTTTAGGTGAAATTACCCGTAAACAGAAATCATAGCCAAACATACCCAAACTGTAACTAGACCATATGTTCTTAATATTGATTGCAGTTAATCTTTGAAAAGAGCAGTCTAAGAATTTGCAATCTAGTTTGCAAAAGAAAACCCAAACCCTTAAGATGCCTTATTGGAAGATCTGCTTTAGCCATACTTGTGGTAACGCTCAAGACAGGAATGACTGGATGAATTTCCCCAGAGTTGCGTACAGGGCCAGGGTATGTTTATGGAGATATAGATCAGTTAATTGATGCTTGTGTGTTGAGGTGGTGAAGATGAAGGATAGGTGATGTTCAGGCCCTGTTTCTCCTCTGGAAGGGAGACTACTTGACTGGTTGTTAAATTGAGCTAGTGGTTACCTGAAGAGCCCTAAACTGCTGCTGTGGTGGTGATGCTTTCAATAATCCATGTTTGCTTTGGTGTAGCAAATGCAGGGAAGCAAAAAGAGAAGACTGCAAACTGCAGAAGTACGCTGAGGAGAAGGGGGTTTTGTGTGTCAGCGGCACCCTCACAATCAAAGGGTATTCACCACACGTTTAAGAGTGGCTGCAAACACAGCGATGAGACTTCTAAAGGAGGGTGTTACAGATCTCTTGCTCATGATGAAAGGTGTTTGGCAACCATAATATATACAGTTACTAAACACATAAACAAGCTTTGCATTCCTGTGATGTACAGCAAAATCACGTTCAGCAAATCGGATTATCCTGTGAGGAGGGCAAGATTGCTGAGTTCTGAGCTGGGATGACACGCATCTTGAACACTGCAAAAAGGCCACCTAGAAATAACCTGATTTGGAGTGTTTCCCAGGCTTGGAATAGCTCAGTACAAAAGCAGCATGGCAAATGGTAAATTATTCTCAGGAGCCAATGTAGGACTTTGTGTCTGATGGAAGAACATTCTGAATGGGAGGGTAGACAAGACAGGGTAGTTTGCCAAGTCAACATTCTTGTGCACTATTTATGGCAGGAAAATCTTACCTTTTCCTTTGGCCATTGCTTGAAAGAAAGGAGACACCATCCTCCCAGAAACATCTTCAGGGCACGTAGTCATGCCATCCTTCACTGCTTGATATGCATTCAGTATGATCATTGGGGTCCACCCAAACCACAAAGTATACACGTTACCATGAGGTTTTGCCAGCTGTAAGTGGAAAAGGTGCCAGAAAGGAACAGATGAAACCCCATACATCTCAAACAGGGACTGCACTTGCTATGCACTGGCCCAACAGTCAGTTTTGTGCTGAGAACCTCATCCCCATGAATATGATTATAGCTAGAAGCAGAAAGAGGCTGGGGTTTTCTTCTGAGAACAAGGCTTTCAGCAGCCAGTTTATTTACCTCGGGGGAAGTATTTTTCTTTCAAAATGTACGCTGCAGCAACACCACAGCAAACAGAAGAAAACTTTGTAATTTACATTGCATCACATCCAACCGCAACGTGTGTACCTCGTTAATTCAACAGCCACACTCTGCACCTCTCTGGGGCTCTGTGCCTCCAGCCTGCCCTTCCTCTGGAAAAGGAAACCGACAGAGTAAACTTGTTCCATCTCTGTGCCCTGGGAGAGGAGGTGGAGCCAGAAGCTAGTCAACAGCCATGAAGGGCTAAGTACAGGGTTTCCTCACAGTCCTGAGGAGAGCAGTGACCACTGCAAACAACAGAGGTGTCCAAGTGGGGACAGGTGTATGACAGGAAATTCAATAGTTTGTGGAAAAAGCTTTGTCCAAGAATGGGACTCAGCTCCAACACGCCTACGGTGATACAAGAGAGGTGGTAGACAGTGTCTAAGGTGCCACCAGAATTACATCCAATTGATCAGACCAGTCACTTCTTATAATTCTTTTCTTTTGGGCAGAAAACTCATCTTTTCTACAAGATAGTAACCCAAGTGAAGAGCAGTTTAAAGAACTGGACTGAGGGCAAGAAGAGCAGGTTTTAATAAAAGCTATCAGGAAATTTTCAATGAGATTCAAATGTAGAAGCATATGTTTTGGAAAGGTCAGTACAATGCTTGCAAAAGTAAAGCTGCGCAGGTAATGTGACAATTAAACCAGCATGGTCCTGATGTCCCTGAGAAAGCAAATGTTTAATTTCAGCTCTGGGACTTCGATACTTCAACACTAAGAATAAACTGTACCACTCAGAAGTGGAAATTCACATGATACACTGCTATACTTTTTAACTTCAATCCCACAACTACCATCAGAAACTTGTAAAATTCACCAGCTGGAATGTGCTTAGTAACTGGGGGCACTAAAGCTGGACTTGAGAGGGCACAAAGGGTGAGGAGAAAACAATGTATGTGAGCTTAATATCTAAAAATAAAAATAAGGAAAACCAACAGAAATGGGCCTGGCATCCCTGATCCAAACTGCTGCGAGAACTTTTCTTACAGAGAGTTTGCCAAAGGGAAGAGTAAGTTGACATTCTCTGGGTGAAGTTTCCGGGAAATGGATGATTTCTCTATGTAAGGAATAGATGGATGAATTTTTCAAGATGCGGGAAAATGCAAAGTATCTGAGATCGTGTCCATAATTTCTGCATAACAAGCCTGAGGACACAAACAAAAATCTTCCAAAGGCTTAAGAAAAAAAAGACAAGTAAAAATTATGTTAGAGGATAAATTCTAAAGCCTGACAGAAAAACACATTCCTATTTTCACAAAAGACTCTGAAAAACATTCTTGCATTAGGAGCCTTTGGTAGGACAACAGGCACTGGGTTACTGCTGCTAGTAAGTGAGGATGTACAGATGTTCAAAGTCTACAAATACCACATTTTCAGAAAGGCCTAAGAGAAGCACCAGCAAAAATATGGCAAAAACTATAAAATGTAATGCTGATGTTATCAGCTGGAGCAGTTTATAATCTCAACCTCTACCAGGTTTCTTCACAGCACTACTAGTGATGCCAAGAATAATGAAAAGCACAATGACGAGACACTGATGGCAGAGCACTTTTAACTTGAGCTAAACAAACGAGGTCCACAACAGACTCCCACAAAGCCTGACAGACAATAAGCACTCTAAAGTGAGTGTCATAATAGCTTGTCACAATTAATACACTGAAGTTAAGATCCAGAAGAGTTGCAATTAAAGAGTGAATGGCTGGGAAAATGCTGAAAGCTTGTACTGACCAGAGGCAAAAATAATTTTTTATTGACATAGGAATAGGGAAAAGCCAACAGGACAAGGAAAATGTCATATTTAGATAGCAGAATAAAAATACTTAAAAGTTCACAACAGTTAGCAGAAGTCACACGTTAAGAACCTCTAGGGTATCACTGTATGTGGGATAAAGGAAGTAGCTGAGTGCCCATTTTCACCCTGAGAATAACCAAAGAAAATACTATGTACTGAAAGGTACTCATTCTATAGCCTTAAAATTTCACAGATTAAAGAAAACAACTTCCATCATAAAATAAAGTAACTTGTTTTCTTTATTTGAAAATCTGGTTGATAAAACAATAGTGTTGAATTTACATGACTTAATATGTTTTTCAATTATTGTAAACCATTAATTTAAGAAAAACATAAAATTTTGTTTACAAAGCTTGTAAATCTCAAGATTGAGAAAGCAGTGAAACTCAGGAAGCCAGACCATCAACAGAGTTGTCAACCATTGGGTCAGTCACTGTGCAGTCCCATGCAACACAACACACACACAGCACCACAAAGGAGTTTGTCCCACGAAAAGTGGAGAGGAAAAAAAAAAAGAAAAGAGAGTTAGATGCAATCTCCTGGAGTTCTGCACAGAGGGGTGCAGAAGTCTTGGCAGCAAACCTGCCTCAGCCACATACAGGCCAAGGACTAATGAAAGCCATAGTCAATCTCATTGAGTGAAGGAACAAGGGAGGATTTAGAGGCCCCATAGCTTGACATACCTGACCAAGAGGTCATAAGCATGTCCAGACACACCACAGACAAACTCTGAAGCAGAACAATGGGCACCTTCCAGGACAAAGAGATTGACCTTGAAATAGCCCCAGATATGACACCATGACTCTGAGGGTGGTATTCCCCTTCCACTCAGGTCCCAGCTATCTGAAATCACCTGGTCCATCTGCCTTTGTGTTTAGAATAGAAATACTGCAGAAAGGATTGTTCTTAACTGAAGCACCAGCTCTAGGTGACATCTATTCAGCACAGAAAAAAGATAATAATTGAGATAGATCTTTGGCTCACTTAGGATGGTTAGATCCAACTTACCCAGCAGGGAACACTGCAGATGAGTGTGTCACTCTTGGCATGTTCTTCACTGGGTTGACTGCAGACAGTAAGCTTGGCATATATGTGCCTAGAACAACACAGGCAGGAATGTGGCCCTCTGACCCAAACAACAAAGCAACACAAATTCCACAGCTTCCAGAAAAGCCGTAAGCAAGAGAAAATTTGAAAGGAATAAGCACATGGAGAAGAAACACAACTGCAAATAGATGCAGTGTGTGTACCAGTGGTTGAAAGTGAGAAGCAGCTTCTAAAATAGGTGACTTGGAGACAAAGAAAGGCTGAGAAGGTTGCAATAGTGTATGACTGAACAAACAAGCTAATGAATAAAGATTGTGAGACTAAAAGATTGCGAAACCAGTATGACCTCCACCCTGCCTTCAGCTTTAAAGAATTCATACATTCAAAATGAGGACATCCAGGAGTTTACAATGTGCACTCTTCTAAACTAGCATTAAAAAACCCCACAACAATACAAAAACCTCAAGATATAAGGACTGTCATTTAACTGCAATGTACTTTATACAATACTAAAAATAAGCAATGGCTTGCCTTCTTTAGTTCTCGCTCCATCAAGGATCTCAGGGTGTTTTATCATAATTTACTACGTTTTAGATCTGTCAAGGCAAAGATATCTATTTCTACGTACGAAGGCAAGAAATTACACAATACTACAGGAGTGTTTATATTTAAAATGTGTAACAGAGCAGGCTTGCTAATCAGGTAAGTATTAATACCCCTAAATATGCATGGTAGAGGTTTAAAGGCAAAATCAGTACAATAATGTAGTATAACTACTACACTCCACTTGTAGCAATATATTATCCCAGATTAGTATAAATGGAGCTGTACAAACCCCATTACCTATCTCCACCTTACACTTCCCATTGTAAATCCTTCACAGTCAGGTATTTACAACTGCCCGGTGTCTTTAATTAGGGTGTGGCAAATAGAAGTCAAGCAACAGGATGTAGAAACCAAGGGCAGATCGAGATAGAAGCAGCCACATGGGTATCACAGAGGGTCAGGGTGGCTCATAACTGCGAGAAGATAACACATCCTCTGACCAAGCCTGAAATTGTGACTGGCAGTTCAGTCCAATTACACCAGCATTCCTCACAGGCTTTTTCTCAAGCAGGGCTATTTTCTATAACATTTCAGGTTTAAGAGGTCACTTAGCAACCTCAATAAGCCTCTAAAAATACTTTGAAGAAAGATTTAGGTGACATCTCTGTATTTGATTTTATATATCTTAAGGGAAGAAAAAAAAGAAAAAATCAAGCAGTAGCACAGAAGCTTAATAACTCTTCATCATACACACACTGCTAAATCTCCAGCACGGTGGCAGGGACAGCAGCCTTTTGAAGTACCACACTAATTGCATTAAGCTCCTAACGGAGGACATCTGTTTTGCTAAAGCAGCAATGTGACAATTAGCCATGGATAAAGTGCAGTGGCCAGAAGCCTGACTCATGCCTTTCTTCCCAGTTCAGGGAAGCTTTTTTCCCTTGCTTTCAAGGAGAGTTGAATGACGGGGACTTGCACCCCAAGGTGCTAATATGAAGAGAACAGGAGGGTTGGGGGTTGAGCACTGTGTGTGGCAAGACATTCCCTTCACAATTGATCTTACTGTTGGGACTGTGCCCCAACAAGCCCTCTTAATCTGCCCTCTCTCAGCATCTGCCTTTGTGCTGGTTCTTTGTTGCTTTTCTGCCAGTTCCCCGAGGGAGGGACATGTCTAATCAATACCCCTCCCTGTTTATCTGAGTGTCCTATGGAAGAAAGCCCTTGGACAATTCTGCTCATGGCTTCACCATTCAGCGCCTGCCTTCAGGAAATAACTTCCAGCACCTATAGCAACTCTACTAGCATCACTTTCAAGGAAAATGGCAAACATACTCAGCAGCTTTCAACATTGACAATTACTTGGGGATCAAAGAGTAAGTTGTGTGGCAGCCATTGGTACTCTATAACAAATTAATATGCAAGAGATTAGCTGTTGATACTGGTAAAGAAAATGCAGTCCTTTAGACACCAGTTTCTCAGTCACTTGCACATGAAGTAACTGCAGTATGTGGACATACCTCCAAACTCAAGCAAGTAAAAAAAAAAAAACAAAACCCAACCAAAAACCAACCAAACCAACAAAAAATCCCACTTAATTTGTATCTATTGTTCCAATTATTCTGTTATTGTTTTTGCATTACAGTAGCCATGTGCAGGAAGGTTCTTTTTCCCAAAAAATGTTCCACAGATGTTAACTTAAAAGGGTTAAGAAATACCGTTTGAGGTCAGAACTGTTGCTCCTCCTATAGATATTATGCAGCAAGAAATATTATTGCTTGCACTAATACTGCTGAGAGAGGCCTCAGAGTTTCTCATATAAACCAGGAAAGCCATCTTCTACCAGAGGAAACAGTATGTATCATCCCAAGCATCCATCACTTTTACATATCGTCCCTGTCAGCTCCTCTGCAGCCTTCGGTTTCATGGGGCAGCTGGAGTGAGGATTTCTGGCAGAGAGGGGATGTTGAACATGCATGGACAGCACAAGGTTGCACTTCTGGACCTGGGGACAGGGGAGAAAAGAAGTGCCCTTGGAGGCTGAAGAGCTATTGTGCAACTGGAGAAAAATAGGGAGCAGGAAGAGCAACTTACTTCAGGCTTATTTGCTTAAGATTTTTCTTCAGAACATCTTATAAACCACTCAGCTTGCAGGGATTCTCAGGTTATGTACTTGAAGGATCAGCTACCCCTCCTCGGTTAGCCTCTGTGAAGCCTTCCAATGCATTTCTCAGATCTTGTCCTTTTGCCTTGGGTATTTGCCCTCGCTTTCATTTTTCTTGCTTTTCGCACCACGCCTTCCCGTCAGAACAGCCACATGCACCAAGTAGCTCTCGCTGCTCTGAGAGGCTGTTAACTGTTACACGGCAGTGCTGGAAACAACAGGGACAAGCACATAAAAGGACACTTGAGTACTTCCAGCAGTTGTGATCTCACCCTTCCCGTTTGCTGTGGCTTTCCAGAGATAGGCACAGCTCACATGGCAGCATGTTTTCAAGGGTAGCCAGCTGTCTTCTCTCAGTTCAAACCTGATTGGGATCCCTCCAAAGTGAAGATACCCTGCAGATTTACAACCAGTTTGAGCTGGATCAACTCCTGGAAAATGCAAAGAAAGAAAAACCAAGTTAGAAAGAAAACCCATTAATAAATAGGAAGAACAAGATCTCTTCACTGACCTATGAGCCTCACAGGAATATATCTTTCTCTCGCCTATTTTTAAAAACAGTAGAATAATTTTTTATGCTATTGCACTTGGAATTTCCTGTCCACCTTCATGAGAAGATCATACTGACTGCTTTGTTCCTTCAGTAACCAGGAGACAAAACGGCACGAGAGTTTGTATTTGCTTATTTGCATATTATAACTCCAGAAACTGGACAATCAGCAGATACAAAGCAAGGCCAGGGAATGGTGTTTGCCCACATTTCACAGCTGGTTTTCTCCACTTGTCTGTATTAAAAAAAAATAAAAAAATGCCTGCAGCACTGTGAAGGTCAAACTTTTTTTTCTACTAGCCCATCCTACACAGATTTAACCCTGTTAAATACGTACATCACACATTCCCTTCTTTTACTGCTCCTCTTTTCCTCACCTATTTTAATAACATGTTCCAGCTGAAGAGAATGTCATTAATTCTGTCACAAGCAAATTTCTCCAGCACAGCAGCCATTACTCCTTAAATGTGCCCTGTCTGATCTGTTTTAAGGCAACATCTTCTAAGCACTGTTGTCACAACTGTATCACACATTTGCAGCTCCTTTTAATGAATTCATGTTTTACCTCCAGAGATCTTCGTGGTGTTCGGTTTACGGATGCAAGAGAGATAACTGCATGACAAAACAAGAACTGGAATCACAGACTGGATTTTGAAAAAAATTGTCTTATATCCAGGAAATCTAATCTACGATTGTAAACAGTAAGGAAACTGCTTTTATAAATACAATGAGCTTCTAACTGTTCAGAAGAATGGTCTAAAAAGTTTTAAAAGAACCGAAAAGCTTTTTATTCTGTGTTCAAAAGCAGGTTTTGTTTTTTAACTCAGTCTTTAAAAAACTCTGTACTTCAACCAGCAGTTGAAGAAGAGCATTGAAATGCTAGATCACAAGGCTGAAACGGCAGGAAATAAATACTTGTCATCTGAGCACTGTAACAAAGTTTCATGTCCCCTTTACTGTAGGTCCCAGTATAATTGTATTAAAGCAAACAGTACCAGCTGCACACGTAGAGACGTAGCATCCCAGCATATTTCAATTTCAAGCTAACTAAATGATTCCACATGTCAGTTGGAATTTCTTTTTCAAGTTCAGTGAAAGGTGCACAGCAACATCCCAGAACAAAGATTGTTTTTCCCATGGTAAAGCGCAGTTCAGACCTTAGGGTGCGTAAAGCCTTCAGTTATGTGACACATGGTCTCCACAGCACTGTGCCTGGCAGACTCTGCTCTGGGAACAAACCCCAGTTACAGAGAGCTTTGTCTGTTGTCTCAGGCTTCATCTCTCTGATGAATTCTGATGCTCTCATGAAAAGACAGAGAATAGCAAGAAAATCCATCTCCTCACCCTGAAAGCCTGTACCCTTCAGATGTACTGACTGCCAATTATACATTCACCTCGGTGATGTCTGTCTCCAGGCTTCAAAGCTCAGGTCTGGAGAAGCATAATGTGTTTACAACTTGCAGCCACTGCAGTTGTGTAATGGATATAAATATTTATCTTTTTTTAATATTCTGATACACAAATGTGAACACATGCTAAAGCTGCTGAAAAACTTAGGCCATAAGCTTATCCAGCGCAGTACACAAAGCTATTTGTCAGTGTTGGCATTGGAGCTCTGAGGACTGTTTCTCCATTAGAAAAATCAGGGTGGTGCTACCTGGAGCTGTGAAGATTTAATTGTTACCGTTTACACAGCATCCAGCCAAAAGAGTGAGGATGCCACAGGAAATGGTATGGATGCATTAGTTACGCAGTATTTGGTTCTGTGCAAGTTTCAGTGATGCGATGAGCCTGAAAATACCCAGTGGGTGATAAGAGTGTAGAGAAATTGAGGGCAATCTTTGCTGTTAGCTACATCCATCCTGCCCATGGCGATCCTGTGGGTAACACAGTGTGTGACCAAAGAGCAATGAAATTTTCATGTCTCACAATGCAAAGTCTACAAAGAGACTAACTTAAGACCGTGAACAATCTTAAACATAGAATTTCCTAAAGTCTGAAAACGCCACCACAGACACATAACAAACCAGGTTTTCATAACGTAACAAGCAACCAGGTGCCAGTTGGGAGTGACACAGGTTGCTACAGGCAGACAGACATGAGAAAATTTTGAACAACAATAGCTTACACTTTTTATGATCTGTCCTTAACATGGAAATCATCCTTCCAACATCTGCACTTGCAGCGTAACCTACTACAGGAGGCAGCACTCAACACACCTTTCAGAAAGGGACAGTGGACAGACAAGTCCTCTACCCTTGTTCATTAAGTGCTTCAGGTTGATCTTTTGAGACACTTTCTACTGTTCAGATTCATGGAGCACACGGCTTGCTTTGATCAAGTGATAGCATTATTCATTTTGGTCAACTCTGTGTTAACTGTGCTATGAAATGCATCATAAAGATAAGAGGCAAGAGATTTTCAGTCCTGACTGACTCCCTTCCCACAGAAGCTCACCTGCAAAGCTGGATAAAAATGAACAACAAGCTAAAATCAATGAACAATTGCCAAAATTCCAAGAAGTAGGACCTGGACGTCCTAGTGTTCATGGTCAACCATGAGTCAGCAGTGTGCTTTGTAGCCAGGAAGGCAAATGATATCCTGGGGTGCATTAAGAAGAGTGTGTCCAGCAGAGGTTGAGTGAGGTTCTCCTCCCCCTCTGCTCTGCCCTAGTGAGGCCACACCTTGAATACTGTGTCCAGTTTTGGGCTCCACAGTTCAAGAGAAACAAGGAACTACTGTAGAGAGTCCAACATAGAGCTACAATGATGAGGGGTCTGAAGCATCTCTCTTGCAAGGAAAGGCTAAGAGACGTGGGGCTGTTTAGTCTGGAGAAGAGACTAAGAGGGGATCTTATCAATGTTTATAAATATCTAGAGGGTAGGGGTCAAGAGGATGAGGCCAGACTCTTTTCAGCAGTGCCCAGCAACAGGCACAAACTGGAAGCCAGGAGGTTCCATCTGAACATAAGGAAAAACTTCTTTCCTGTGAGGGTGGCAGAGCCCTGGAACAGGCTGCCCAGAGAGGATGTGGAGTCTCATTCACTGGAGACTTTCAAAACCCACCTGGACATGATACTGTGCAACCTGCCCTCGGTGAACCTGCTTTAGCAAGGGGCTCAGACTAGATGACCTCCCTTCTAAACCCTACCATTCTGTGACAATGTGAAAATTATTCAGTTCAATATTTTCTGGTTTATTTTGTTGTTGGGGTTTTTTGGGGGGTGTTTGGTGGTAGTTTTTTAATTACATCAGAGTTTTCTCTTTTCTCTTGGCAGTACTTAACAGCAAGGGAAGGAGAGAGGCAGGGTAAATGGAACAAATGGTCTGCTTCAAAGCCTCATGGATGCGATTCCCACATTTCTAATGGTATAATTACTTTGTTTTTCCAACATCTGGGCCTGATCTAATGCCACTGTCTCCCCTAAAGAAAACAAGGGTTAATGGAAGACACACAGTCATTTATCTGGGAGCTTCCCCAGTGCACTGCCTTCCCTTATCTGGGAGAGGCAGAGAAAATTATGGACCTCTTATCTTGATTAGAGGGCAGAAGAACATAGTCATGGTGAAAAATATCCACATACCTAGTAAACAAGAAACCCAGGAGATACTGTCCTACAAAAATGTCAAAGAAATCTATTATTAAGGACATTAGATTGTATCATTTGAATCTCATCCTCCACCAGTCTCGTAGTGCTGGCCAAAGAGCATGTAATGAACTCCAGCGTACCCTGGTGAAACCGGTTGGTTTAAAGCCAGCTCTTGCTAAGGCAGTGCGAGCCACGCAGGCACAGCCCTTCCAAAGAGACCTTTGCTGCCCTCTGCCTGGCTCCTCGGAGGATGCACTGCTGAGATATTACAACGGGATAACAACGCTCCGCAGAATTCGTACTGATCTATGCTGAATTTACCAGCACTCTCTCGCAGCTGTTGATGCTCTTGAGCAGGCTGAAGGCTGTGCAGAGACAGCTTCCCTTAACTACAGCCAGACTAGCTCCCTTAACGAGACACCTAACTCGTTAGGAACTCCTGCAAAGGTGTGTCCTTTCCTGCCATGACTCAGGCCAATGCCACAACAGTGTCAGAGAGCGGCAAGGCTGGAATCCTGTGCACCTTTGCCTGCAGGTCCCACCATGCAGTAGCAGGCTTGAAACTTGTAACCTCTTCTAAAACTGCAGCACCGGTCTGCATTTCTGTGTGATGTGGGTCACCGCCTGTGAGTGCTGAAGCTACCGACACCCTCAGTTTACTGGAGCTGTGATATTTGTCCCTGACTAAAACTAGTCCAAAGCAGGCTAAGAGAAGCTGCCTGCCTTATAAGCCAAACTGGAGTCATCTATAGCTTACAGTTGTCAATCTAAGGTGAATTTACAAGGCAGAGCCTACGCTCATGTGTCTACAGCATTAGAATAAACATTTTTATAACATCCCAAAAAGTTATTACAGAAAGAATCATAACAAACAATCCAAAATGTTTCATTTTCTCTTTTATGCTTCTTAAAATGCATTCCTTGTAGAATGTCATCATATCATCATCTGACCCCGGAATATACTCATATTATTAGCTCATTCTCTGCCTCATCTGCTGTATCTCAGAAACTATTCAGGGAAAGAGCTGCAGTTTCATTACTGTTATTCCATTAACATTAGAATCTCACTCTGCAGGACAACAAATAAGTAGTTCCTGGAGCGTTGGCTAAAAATACCACAGGCTGAGATTACCTCAGAGATATTAGGACAAGTTCATAAATTTGTTATTAAGAAGAAAGATATGCCAATCTCAGCTGAAATGTTATGTCAAATTAATCCAGTTCCTTGGGATTTTTTTAGGTAGATGATCTCAATGGACAAATACCATTTCAATTAACCCTTCAGAAATTTCTTAATGAAAATTTTCTACTTTTCCCACTAAATCTTTCATTTAAGAAAACCTAAAAAAAATGTTTTGGCTCAGGACACCAAATTTGAGTTCAAATACTCTGGCTTTTAGAGGCATTTTGCATCACTGCAAAATGAAAATGTATTTTTCTGCTGCAACTTACTGACACCATAATGATCAAGAAAAAAAATCCCAGAGTAACACCCCAGAGAAAGCTATCACTCCAGAAAGAAAGAAAGGATGGAAGAACAAGAGATGTTGAAATAGGGTCATCCTCACCTCTCCAGCTATCTGACATTAAAACTGATACAGAGAAGTATCCATTTTATAACAGCTTTCATACTTCCGCAAAGGTAATAAACCCAGACAAAAGGTCCTGCCTTTAAGTTTCTGTGAATCACGACATGTTTGGGAATACCTGCTTCTCACCTTGCAGCAGGCATCAGTTCGGGATCTGATAGAATTAAGAAACTAGAATTTACCGAAGCTTGGTGGTCTTACTAATTATCCAGGTCTTTGATTAAGTATTGAACAGGACTAGATGCAGGACAGAATCCCATTCGGTGTATCTTACCTGTTTGACATGGTACAATTCATATGCATTTCCTGAGTTATCCATGAAGTTTTGCAAGGCTTCAGATACCTGTCATTTCCCCAGAGTTTCTGAGATTGTGTCAAAGCCACACTGAAGAGCAGGAAATGACAATAATGGCTTCTCTCCTGAAAACAGACCTCTAGCTATGTCATCAAACAAGACTTAAGTAACGTTGACATTATTTGGCGACTACTGGCTCTTCCTGTTTTCCCCCCAGTGCTTACAATTTCATTATTTTTCCAGGATATTCTGAAAGGTGCATTCAAGCTGGCTGATTTATAGCACTGCAACTTCCCTTACCTTCTGAAGACAAGCAAATGTTTGACCTTTTCTCATCCTCCACAGGTTCTCATAGATAATTGCTAATAGCTCTGAGGTTGATACTGTTCCCTAAGTGCTCTGGGATGAATCAGCCCAGACAATTTGAAAACATGGCATTTATCTAGATATTTTCTAACCTCTTCTTCCTAATCTAGACAGAAATCTTCCGTGAACATGCATGGTGTTAAATGTATTGACCTCTGGTCAACCACTGCCATTTTCACTGACAACCAAACCCAAATAAGGCATTAAATTGTCCATCTGCTGCTGGAGACCTTCCTGATGCACTGCAGTTTGAAGAAACTATCACTTTCCTTGGCCCTCATTATACTACTAAAATGCAGAAATTCTATTCTTTATTTCTTATTTGCTTGGGGTACAAGCTTTAAAGATACACAGAGCAATATTTCTAGAAGTTCTGGATGTTGAGATTTGCATCTCATCTCAATATCATTGGCAAACTCTTCAAGGAACTAGGGAGTGCAGAAGCACTCACTTTAGTCTGTGCTTCTGACATTGCAGACACTGGGATGTGTTTGTTAAGGCTCAAGAAACAAGAGCAAAAATTTTATCCTTACTAACGTGGGAATTTGATAACCCCACCTTACTCTATTTCTTGTCCTTGCCCTTCTCTTATTCTCTTATATAGGAGCCACATTTTTCTCCCCGTTAAAGGGGAATACTGCTCACGAGTGGGAAAGGTTCACTTTTTTTCCTGCAGATGCAGCACAGTCCAGAGTAGAAACATCTATGCTGGCTTTGCAAGAGTTAATGTCAACGCTGGGAAGAAGCTCACTGCAGAAAGGCAAAATCCTGCCTGGGCTGATTGCTCCATTGAAAACTAGAGCAAGCTCCCTGCCCAGCTGGGCTGGCCTGCTTCTCTTCCCTCAGCAAAGCTGTCCACAGCCAGTTCAAAAGTCTGATTTGCTCAGTCTTCACGTCTCCTTGCTGCTTTAACTGTCTGGCTGATACTGGGAAAAAAATTCTCACTAACTCTAACATTCTCTTCCTGGAACTGCTTTGGGTTTCTTACCTTTCTCCTTTCCTTAGAATTCTTCTTTTTTTATTCTCACCAAGTAGAAAAAGGACTGCTAGGCCAAGGTATATTTTAAAAGATCTCTGCACTAAGCAGTGATTTATTTTTCTTAACCTCTTGCCTCTGAGAAAATGTTTTCTTCTCTGTTGAGTAAAGATCTGTGAACATGAAAACATTTTACATGTCAATTTCAGGAAAATTATATATTTACAAAATGAAACTCTCACAGAAAACCTTTTATATCCACCTAACTTTGGGAAAAAAAAAGCAAAACCCACACAAGTTGACCTACATGTGTTAATTGTCTTTTATAGTTATGTGTATAATTATTATAGTTTTCTCTCTCCAAATGTCTTTAGAGCAAAGACATAATTAATTTTTTTCTCATTTCTTTTTATATTTTGACCTCAATTTTATACATAAGGACATTACCTCTCACACCTGCTGACATGAGCTGCTCCAAAGACAAAGCATTGTGAAGTCACCTTCACCAGATAACTCCTCTGGGTTTAGAGTGTCCTTGCAGAATTCAGTGGTATTGTAAGGCTCTGAGCCTCTCCAAGAGCTACACGAACCTGAAATGTTCAACACCACCTCTCTACATTTTCTCTATTTTCCCTTGTAGCCACATCTTCCACTGCATGGTTGAACAGTTGCACAGTGCTGCACATGCCACAGGGGAAGGGCCCAGCAGTGAGGGGAGAATGAGGTGATGAAGCACAAAGCAGAGTTCTATATCTGATAAAACTACTGCGCTGAAGCCCGATCATCTTCCCATGTTAACAAAATGGAACTCACAGTTTGTTTCCAGGAAAATAAAGTGTGTCCTAACCAAGTCAGTGAGTCCCCCTCCCCACAAGTCTATCCTCCTTGACTGGTCACCCAGAACAGCTCCCAGTCATTCTTCATTCTCAGTGTTCTATCTACAAGACTTTAAACTCTGAAGTGCAGTCTAACTGGTGCAAGACAGACACTGACCCACACCTGCTTGTGACCTGATGCGACAATCCAGGAGAATAGCAGTCCTTGAAATGGGGCCCCATGCCAAGAAATCAGGCACCAAAGTATGATCAGCTTTACAGGCTAAAAGCAACTAACCTCAGCGTCCCAGGGAAGGTAAAAAAGGTGACAATCTGGGAGCAACAAACTGAGCTGGGGACTGATAGGAGCAGTCTGGTATCACATCACAGCAATGGCTGCTGATGATTCCAGCTTCATTTTTAAGAAGCAATGACAGCTCCACCATCCCCAGATCACTGTGTTTTCCACTTTGCTTTACCTACTCATGCACACATGCAAATCCTCCAAGATGCTGACATCAGTTTTTAACAGGGCACATAGCTTTCTGTCAGATAAAAGGTCAGGATGCCATCTTCCATATTTCACTAGTTCTATTCGGCCATTGTCTAGACCGTGCTTTCCCCGAGAAAGGTTGGACCAAATGATTCTTCCAACCTCGTATTCTATGATTCTGTGATTTAATTTAATTTAATAACAGCTAAATATCAAGTGCTTACTATTATGATGCTGTGTTCCATCAGCTATTGAATTAGAAATAATGAGACAGGTCTAAATTTGTGATTCATGGTAAACTGACTAAATTAATCTCAATCACACAGCGGACATCTAGTGATAGCTGATTTAACAGATGACCTGTTCAGCTGTCCTACCCTTTCTCACAGAAATAGGAATATTAATGAAGGACAAGTTCAGTTACACTTTACAAGTCTTTTTCCAAACAATATAAATAAATTTATATTCACCACAGGAACCATTTTTTTTCCATTTCTGCTACTGTAGACTCTCTTGTTGAATTTGACCAGGATTTTGTGTACATGACAAGTCTCTGTAACTTCAGGTACACTGCTGAACATCTGAGGTGATTAAGAAGTATCTCTAGTGTTTTCCATGTACATTTTCCATTTACCATCAGCTCTAATTCCAGCAGGCTACTCACGCAAACTGCCCCTTGGAGGAGCTCCTTGCACCTGCTCTAGCAACCAGCCAATGCAGATCCTGACAGGAATTAACCCACAGCAGTAAACTGCTGCTCTGCTAGAAAGGACTTTTCACCATTTAACTTGGCAGAATTTTAAAATATTAGAAGTAGCTGCCCTAAAAGAAATCCTCTCTCTGTATCTTCACTCTTCAATGAGTTTCAGCCTACACCTTTTCTCTGCTGAACTCAAACCAATTATCCTCTGGCACTGTTAAAGATGCTTTATACATATTCCGCTGCATCAAAGCTAGACATTGTCAGGGAATCATAAATCATCCATAAATAAAAACAGTTGCTGATTTTTCCTTCATATCTTTTATTAGTGACCATCAACAAAAAGTTGACTGAAATGTTATGAGTGATGACATTAAAATAAAGGGTCAGATTTTTCCAAGTATGTTTTTCCAAACTCCATTGCTTTTGAAAACAGGATAACTCAGAGATAATGAATTAATTGTTGAAGCCTACCAGTCAGTTTTATCACTTGCTCACTGGTGTACCAGACTTAACATCTGTCAGGCCAGACAGCAACTGCACAATGCCTTTATGGTTGAGAATGATAGAGTCTTCCAGATCAAAAGAAACTTTATGTGAATAAAAAAAATAAAATTAAAAAAAAAAAAAATCAGGTAAAAAGCAGGTAATAGGTCTGAACAAAACTACCTGCTGTAGGCAAAAGGTGGCTTTTGGAGCAGAAATTCATATCCAAGACAGAAAATGTTAAATGGTCTCAAGAAAGACATTCCCAAAAGTAAGAAAGATTTCTTAACAGACGGGCTGTGACATGTTTCACGTGTTCACCCTAGCGTGGAATGGCACAAACCCTGTAGGGGTGGGGCTGCAGTGTACCCCCCAGAATGGGCTCCGTGTTGATCTTTGTCACCCCCTCAGGGAGCCGGAAGGTGAATGCCCGCAGCAGGTTGGCAAAGAAAATAAAGAGTTCGGTCCTCGCCAGATGCTCCCCCAAACACACACGGTGCCCTGCAGAAGGAAGAGGGGAAGGACAGTGAGTAAATGACCCTGACCTCAAAAGCCATGCAATTCATTCTCACACAGAACAAAGGCTTTTTTGCTGAGTACCTAATTTCTTTGGGACATTAGGACAATGACATAAAACATCACGTAATTTTTCCTTTAAAGAATCCTTTCTGCAGCTATAGATAACTGTGCAGCACTTCTGTTCTGAGTTTAGCTTCAATTACCTCAAAACCCTCATCTTCATTTGACTGATAACTTTAAAGGAATTTGCTAAATCGTGTAAATGAAGAGTAAGGACTTGCTTGTCCTGGGAGATGTTGTGCTCCAGTTTTGTATGCAGAAAGCATCAGCACAGCTGCTTGCAACTACTTCCCAAATGTATGTCTGGTGTTGAAATGTATGCTCCAAATCAATAACCATGATCATTAGCAGAGAATTTCTTTCCAAAAATAGGGTAAACTAGATGTATACATCTGTCAGGACATCTCTGATTTTCTGTGTTATTATTTCTTCAGTAGAACAAATGTCTATAGTTGGACTGGGAAACATTACTGAAATAATCGTGTTGATTTTAGCACTGTTTTCCACAAAGAGGTTGAAAATAAATGATCAGTGGGTTTTTAAGAGACATCTTAATTCTACAGTCCCGCTACCGAACCATTAACGTTCATGCTGTCAGTCTGTTTACCTATTGAGAATGGTAAAAAGGCTTCTTGGCTCACAAAGTTTCCATCCTTATCCAGGAAGTGACCAGGGTTGAACTGTCGAGGTGTTTCCCACTGCTCTGGGTCATACAGAGATGAAGCAATATTTGGAAGAACTATGGTGCCCTGAGAGGAGAAAAACACTCAGTCTGGCTGTCAGTCCTCCCCCAGCAGCCAGGACCAGCTAGGTGAGACCAGCCTTAGTTTACTTCCAGAGTTCAGTGTTGTGTGCTGGTAGGTTCACCCCAGCAGGAGCTGTGAGGAACATGAAGTCTCTGTCTCTTTGTTTCAGAACGCCAGTCCAAGCCTGACAGTAGAAGTGGCTGCATCAATAAAAACTAACAACTTCACTTTTAATAAAACCATTTTCTAACACTACAAGTTTCTTTGATTTAGTCTCTCTGATGAAAAGTAGTTGCAAACCTTCATGGATTTTCCTGGATCTTTTACAGGCTTTCTGCAGGCAAAAAAATTCAGTCAGAAGTCTTTCCAATGCCTCACCAGCACAAATTAATCACAGCATCCTTTAGTATCAATCTCTAAGGTTTTGTCTTCACTGGTTTGTAGAAACACTTGCTAAAATCCCCTCTTCCATGCAGGAGCATCTTTCACTACTGGTAACCCTCAGCCTGGCAGATAGTTTCTTGTCCTTATTCCCATTGAGGCTATTACCCAGAGCTATCCAACTCAGTGCTGTTGAGGAGAAGACTCTGTCACAAATAGATATTAATCTACACCTTGCTTTACTGGTGCAGAAAAGCTCTGTAGCAACTGAGAAACTGTGTCTGTACCTTTTTGAGGGGGAAGCCCAGCAATGTAGTGTTCCTCACACACACTCTGGGCATGCCAACTGAGATAATATTGCTGAAGCGCTGAACCTCGTGAACCACAGCATTCGTGTAGGGCAGTTCTCTCCGATCCTCGTAGCAGATTAACTGGGAAGGACCCAGAATGGCATCCAGCTCCTTCTGCACTTTCTCTGTGGAGAAATAGTCAACATTGCAGGTAGAAAAAGATATCAAGTTTTTTCACTAATTCCATTTTTCAAAGACATTTCCCTTTTACTACTACAAGGACAGCAACAAAATTAATGTAAAAATGTAGGTAACTTCTTTATAAAGAAAATTAAAGTAGCAGGTTGTTACAACAGCTTAAATATATAGGAGCTCTACTTCTGGGTCTGAAGTGATTTGATTGTAGATTAAGAAAATACTTTTGTTGCTCAAAAATTGAAAACCCTTAAAGAGTTACCCTAATAACACCAAAATGCAAGAGACAGCCTACCTATCCTTGTGTTTTCTTTTGGCTAGGTGCCTCAGGCACCTACAGCCCCTTAGAACCACTAAGCTTACAGCTCTCTGGCATTTAAGCCAGGTGAATCTGGGCCTAAAAAGCGTAATTCTTATTGAAAGGAAATAGTTCTAATGTAGGACATCTGTTAAGTGAAGCAATGCCAACTAGAACTACGTCCAAATACCTCTAAAAAAGTGGATCTGCTTCTTGGCACCTGACTTTTGATCAACATGATTTCAATTACTTATCGCACCGGAGTGCTGGAAGCATTAACAGAAGTAGAAAATTTACTTAGTAAACTTCAATAAAGGCAGTACAAACACAATAAAAATGTCTTAAATTTTGAACAAATAATCCAGTCTTTTTCCAGGCCCTTTGAGGCAACACGAAGATGCAGGGAAGCCCATCCTGCTCGATCGGTTTGTGCTCATTCACAGCAACTACCAGCAGTCCTTCACAAGACTATGCTAGGTAGACTCTGACAACAGAGCACCCTAGAGAATTTAAACTGTATATTCAGAAAAAATTTTAAGTAAATTTCCTTTTATGAAGGACTAGCTTGCAAAATCAAGTACAACTGCTTCAGGATCCAGTATAGTCTGAAGTGACCAGCCACTGCTTAAGTATAAATATGCATCTCTATTCCAGTAGTTCAGAGAACAAGGAGAACCCAATTCAGTGATGAGGCAAAAAGCCGAATTTTTCTATATGGTACGTAATGGAACTGCATAACATTGTTATTGGATGTCAACACAGGGAAAAGTATGAACAGGTTCAAAAAGAAGCCACCAATTCAGTGAGGACAGATACACTGGTGTCAGTTCATGCTAAGAGTCTGGATGTGATGTCTGACTCAAGAACCCCAGTAAGGATCACTCTGCCCACACCCTGCTTTCCCTCGTACGTAAAAGGTGTAACACTTAGATAAATTTTTTTAGGTGAGTCAATGCTTTCATAACCTTAATTATATTACATGATAATAAACATGCAGTAACATGAGATTAAGTAGACTTTCTTGTTTGACAGACACAAGTTGAGCATTTTTTCTTATCTTCATCTCGTTCCTCCATTTAAAATCTCTCTCTCCTCTGGGTATTTGCAAATATTCTGTTATCCAATAGTGAGATTTGTTATCCAGTGTAAGAGATCATTCTTTCTTTAGTTTTCATGTAGTGTTCTATGAAAGTCATTGATGGTTATTTAAAAGCTAGACTTAAAATAAACTTCTTAAATATACATAGACATGATAGATGAGCCATCAAATTCCACACACACATACACGCAATGGAATAATTTCTATTGCAAGAAACTCAAAGACATCACAGAGTTAATTTAATCATGGATGAAATAGACACCTTGATACTTTGGGATCATAAATATATTGATGGACAAAAATAAATTCAACATTTCCAGTTGACCTTGAGTTAATTTTTACTATTACTCTGACCTACAGAGCACAGAGAAAGGCAGGGCTCCCTGTAGCCCCCAGCACAGACACTCAGCCAATAGAAAGCAGAAATGGAGTAAGTTTCCAAAGGGTGATATCCCTACTATCACACATCAGTTTCTGGCTAATTATTTTCAGCCATCAGTTGCGTTTATGAATAAGACAAAACCCAACTCAGTTTCTTGAGGTACCATCTGCAGCAGAGGTACCAACAGCTACAGCAGTGGCCACTGCTGGCCACTTCAAGGTGACCAGTCCTTTAAGGTTTACGTGTGTAAACCCTCTGGCTTCACAAACAGCCACTCCAGTCCTCTTACCCCATTGACTACTCTACCACAATCTTCATTCCCCCAAAGACCTCAACTCCTGTCTCAGTCAGCCACAACTCCTATACACAGGCATACTTCCAAGATATTATCTCCTTCTGGGAACTGCCTTATGCTCGTGACTGCTTTAAGAGCCTGCATACAGACACTGCATCTACCGGTGCTGCCCAGCACAGGTCTACAGGTACAAAAAGGTCCATGTGCTACCAGCCACATACCGGTATCTAGGAATAATCTTTGATCTGCAAAAACATTATGTCTTGGCTGTTTTATTGTGAGATGTTTGTGACATGTTTATCCACTCACCTTGGATGTCTGGATTTGCCACCATATAGAGAAGGCCCCAGTTCAAAGTAGTGCTTGTTGTCTCTGATCCACCCAAGAAAAGGTCATTTATAGAATAAACCATGTTGTCTTCATTGTATGTAGACCTGGGTTCATTTTTGGACTACAGATGAGAAGATAGAGATTTATTCAAGAAAATGAGAAAAATAGGAATAGGTTTAAATGTGATTTTATCACTGGTTTCAAGATATAGTGTGTTCTGCCTATAGTACAATACAGAAAGACTGATAAATATTCTGGCTGGAGTTAGAACAGAACAATTCTGTTCAGTGATTTTACTTTTCAGCTCAGTCTCTTCTAAGTAACTGAACTCTCTCTAGTTAATGGTGTATTTTCACAGACAGTGACAACGCTCAGTGCTTAGTGTTAGTACCAAGGACTGGCATGCAGACCAAGGTCACTGATGGATCTTGTACCACACTGGGGGTGCAGAAAGTAAAAGGCCTCCTGCAGGGAGAAGCGGACAGGGCAGGTGACCCCAAACCGACCAACAGAAGATCCCATCCCATATACGTCATATTCAGTATAAAGCTGAGGGATCACGAGGGTCAAGCTCTTTTTCAACGACCAGTATCCAAGGAGGACTCTCTCTGTTCTGCCTTCAACCCTGATCCATGTGTTCCTGAATCCAGTTCCTGTCTGCCACTGGGCCCAGTCTGGGACTTCCCCAGTGACTGCTCCACAGCATCAGTGGTGATGATGATGTAATTGCCATCAGAGGGGTTCTGTTCAATACTTGTTTTGTATATATTTGTGCAAATTCCATTTTATTATTATTTTCATTTTCATTTAAGCTGTTCTAGTTTCCTTTTCTAATGGCTAAGTCTCTCTCCCTTTTTCCCTTTCTCTTCCCCTTTGGCGGGGGGGGGGGGGAGGTGTTAACGAAGAGTGTCTGTTATAGGTCTAGTGGATGGCCCTGACCCTGAACCATGACAATAAATAATATTAGACACTAGAGACGATTATCAATACAAAAAGCCAACATTTCACAAATGGACAAGGCAGGTTTACTCCAATCTTAATCATGAAGCTTAATCACATGTTCTCCACAGAAAAGGACTCTTGGCTTAATTGTGCAGATTGTGGTTCATTCTGAACATTTTGTTAAGTAAATCACAGAATAGTTTTGGCTGGAAGAGACCTTCAAGATCTTGAAGTCCAACCTTATTCCCAGCCCTATCAAAACCACTAAACCATGTTCCTAAGCACATCATCTACCTGGCTCTTAAACACCTCCAAAGATGGTGACTCCAGCACCTCCCTGGACAGGCTGTTCCAGTGCCTGACAACCTTTCAATAAAGAAATTCTTCCTAATATTCATCCTGAACCTCCCCTGGTTCAACTTCGAGCCATTTCCCCTTGTTCTATTGCTTGTCACTGGGGAGAACAGACCAACTCCCACCTCGCTACAGCTACCCTTCAGGTAGTTGTACAGAGCAATAAGGTCTCCCCTCAGCCTTCTTTTCTTGAGGCTAAACAGCCCCAGATTCTTCAGCCTTTCCTCGTAAGAGACATGCTCCAAACCCTTTACTAGCTTGGTAGCTGCCTCTGTACCCTCTCCAGCACCTCAACGCCCTTCCTGTAGAGAGGGGTCCAAACCTGGACACAGTATTCGAGGTGTGGTCTCACCAAAGCCAAGTACAGAGGAATGATCACCTCCCTGCTCCTGCTGACTACACTGTTCCTGAACCAGGTCAGGATGCTGTTGGCCTTCTTGGCCACCTGGACACACTGCTGGCTCATGTTCAACCCGCTGTCAATCAACACCCCCAGGTCCTTCTCTGTCTGGCAGCTCTCCAGCCACTCCTCCCCAAGCCTGTAGTGCTGCTGGGGGTTGTTGTGGCTGAAGTGCAATGTTCGTCTGCAGACGTATGCCAGGATTTCATTCTTCACACCTCAAATTGTGACCAAGTAATTAGCACTGGGCTGTCAAAAGCTCTCAGCCTGTGGTATTAAGGCTTCTTCTCCACTACAAGGCCACAATGACTCATGTGCAGCTGCTCTGGGGTCTTACAGTTTTCAGTCAGAAGTGTAGGACACGTCTGTATACCCTGAAACTATGAAAGAATATTATTATGGTTTGGAAGAATTCACTGTCTAAATTTAGGGAGGCTATTCTCAGGGGTCTTGAACCTTTCTTTTGCCAGTGGAGCAATTGGAGAACAGAAAAGATGCTTTTCCCTGTTGTAATATCTCATCTTTTTATATTGCCCCTGCCTATCTATTACAGACAGTTCAATTTTTTTTAATAAACAAACTTGGATGATTTCCACCCAGCAGAGTCCCAGAAGGGCTCACTGAAACAATTTCTGGTCCGCTGATGTTCAAGTTGCATAAATCTTAGAACAGCAGTGAAAGGCTTTAGGAAGCAGTTAAATGCTTTGAAAGACCAGATGTGTTAACATTGTGCCAGTATCAAAAAAATTTACAAGAGGATCCAAGGAACTAGGAGCCACATTGGCTGACATCCACCCTGGGCATAAAATATAGCTGTTGATATGGAAATCAATTAATAAAGAATTACCAGCTAGAAATAAAAAATTAATGACATTTATTATGATACAGAAAGCTGATCTTGACAAGGAAATCTAATTTGATTCTTTGATAGAATTACCAGCTTGGATGATAATGACAATTTCACAGTTGCAATATACTGGGAGTTCCACAAGAGAGTTGCTTGTGTTCCCCACAATAATAAAGTCAAGCACTACAACTTATTGGTAAGACATATGCTATAAGACTCAAGAGCTGGCTGACAGAAATAGCTGATAGACATTCCTCCCAGGATGCAGGGCTCAGAGGTGTGACTGAGCACAGCAGCAGAGCCAACACAAGGGAGTACACCAGGCAGGCAGTGGCCCAGGATGACAGACCTGTTTCAGCTGTGCTAGGAGGTGCAGGATGGGTGCCTACAGCCTGACAAGGTTGCAGTGCAACCAGCACATGACCATGGTGGCAGGGGCACGGCTGTCCCTACAGGGAAGCACTGCCACTTAGGAGCAGCGTCACAGCCCACTTCTCCAGGGGCTGCAAGAATAAATACCTCATACCCTGAATATCTCCTTTGGCTCTCTGAACCACTCTTGCCTTGTCACCCTCCAGTAACACCAGTTTTACCTTGTCACTTCCTCCCCTTTCTCCTTTTTCTTCCTATCACCCAGCAGAACAGAAGGAATATGGCCTATTGCAGTGCAGAAGAGAAGAAAGGAGGAGTGATAAGTGGAGGTAGAAGGACTCACAGAGGGGAAGGGCAGCTGCTAGTGCCAGGATTAGGGAGGGCATCGAGTTCCCAAGAGATTCAGACAAAGAAAAATTTCACTTACGCAAGCCTCCTACAGACTTTCAAAACCCTATGGATTCCTACCTACCTCCACTATGCTTGCCTGTCCACAATGCCCTTATATCTTCCAGTTCCCTTTGTCTGCTGGAAACTTCACTGACCCTGGCACTCTCCTCCAGCCTTGTCTGAAACTACCGACTCCTAGAGTATTTTCCCACAAAACACACTCAAAATCCACTGTCCTCCTTCAGCGACCTCTCTTGACAAACCTTTAGCAGCCAAACAGCCTACCCAAAAGTCCCTCTCTGCCTCCCCAAGACCTTATCAGTTCTCTTGTGGTCCACCTAGAATTTCAGTATTTATTCCTGGAAGCCTTTAGATCTCCATGTAACTTGTGTCAATGAGGAAAAAAATGCAGTGTATTAGCCTGCCCTTCAATGAAAAGATTGCAAGGTGCTGTGGCATACTGATAATTAGAAAGGATGGAGCAAGTCCTTGGTTACTGGATTTACATTAGGCTGTCTATGAAAGGTAAGAGATTGTGAGCCTGGATGTTTTAATGGTCCATTTCACCTTATTCCCCATGAATGTATGATCAGACAGAACAAATACTCACTTTTTCAATGTGATCCAGGTAAAAGTCAATGAAATCCTGCAGTTCATCTGGTATCCCACGCTCTGTGTGCATTCTGATCTCTCTCCTTGTAAAAGAGCTCAGGACATCATAGCAAGACAACGCCTTCTTATGAGGACCAGGAAGACGGCACATCAACCAGGGGAAAATTTCATACAGCTGCAGGGGTGACACACAAGAGGTACCACAAAGTCTCTGTCACTAGAAAAGGCATTTTAAGCCTACTAAAAAGAGAAGGCAATATGCACGTTAATATGTGGGTTTGGCATCATTAGTAAAATATTCTCACAAGGACTATGTGTATGTTTTCAAGTTGTGTACACCATGTCATTTCTAGCTGTGCTGGTGGGAAGTTTCAGAGCTCCACAGCCTTTCAGCTCGACCACAAGCCAAATTAGAATGAGTATAATTAGAATGAACCGTATTCATGTATTCAATTCATGCATTCAATTACAATGAACTGTATTCAGAAATTTTAAAAGTGAGATCCTGCCCTCCAGTGGAGAACAGCAGGAAGGAAGAAGCAAAGCTGTTGCAAACTGTCCTTACCAGGACACGCAAAGCAGTTAATACAACCCAAAGCAGGAGTCAACTGGCAGCAGTTGGGACACAACATCAGTCATCCCTCAAAGTGCAGTCTACTAACTGAGCTCTCACGGATCCTCAATGAAACTTTAAACATCGGAGACCCGGAAAAGCTGAGAGACAGCTACCTTACAATTTTGAGTGCTCGCTTCTAGAAAAGAAGAAGGGGTTAGCTGACACAACCAGATTGTTTGGGAAAATCCAGTCTAAGAATAGGTGCTTTCTACCTATTCTGATAGCTAGAAAGTTCATGCTGATTTTCAGCCTATATTTTTGCCCGAGTAATTTGAATACATTGTACTTGTATCTGCAGTGCAATTTCTCTTAACAGCTCTTCTGCTTGAAACATAATCCTATGATTTATTTATCAGCAGAAGTTCAGTCCTTTTTCAGTCTTCATTTTGCTGAGCTCTTCTTGTGCTCTACTAATTATGCCACAAAAAGCACATTATTAGATGCTCAGAGGAGTCTGGCTGAATTGGATAGATGATACTTCTGTCTTTTTGGAAAATCAGTTCTTACTGTCAGACATCCAATTATTAATTAATCATTGCCTTATCACAGAAAGGTACAGCCCTTCTTGGTAAATTCACATAGAACTTCATATCCTTTTTGTTTAGTTCCATCTCTGGCATGTTTTTTCTTTCAAAATCTGTTCAGAAGCCTTACATACAACTGTGGTCTGACCAATCACATACAGTTGCCCAAATTACACGTGTTCCTGCTCTGCAGTGCATGCACTTTCTGGCTACTACGGCACCCTAAACATCAGTGAAATTTAGCTGTCAACATCCAAGAAAGGAACTGAGCCCATCCACTTTCCTGTCTCCCATCCACTTTCCTGTCTCCCAGTCCTGACAAAACTCCTCCTCCATTTCTGAAGGGGTCTAGTCCACAGTGTTCTCTCATTCAGTGCCTGAATGAAGTCCAGTTAAGAAATGGAGATGTGGATGCAGCAGCGTCCACTTTTTACATAACACTGAGTATCCTTTGCATCCCGGAGGTATCCCTCTGGAATGGTTTGAACCCCTGTTCTTAATTCCCAGAACAGCATCTTATTCATTAGACTAAAGCAAAGCTAGGATAGGAAGGAGAGAAGAAAAGGAGGTATGTTCTCTATCCCAAAAGGTCTTGCCACCACTACACAAAACTTACAGGACCAAAGCCAGGCTAAGCAAAAGGGAACCCAATCCTAACTCAGTGAGAAGAATGCTCCATGGGCTGTGGGGGGAATCTCTGTCTTAAGGGGACTGCTTATGTGTTTTACATTAAGAAGCTCCTGCATAAGCTGTATGGGACACCTTTAGAAGTGGAACCAGAAACAGAACTCCTGAGCAACTTTTGTGCCTCTTCTAGGATCAGGCAAGTCCTTGAGTCTCAGAAGAGCATTGACCGTTCCAATTGCCAAGCTTACAGGTATATTTGATGTCTTAGCATTCCATGTCTTCTGCTGCTTATGTCTAGAGCTGCTCCTCACTCAGGGTGAAGGATTGGAATCTCTCTGAGAAGTCTTCAAATTTGCACCTCTTTTGGGGAAATGGAGATATGGAGCCACAGGCAAAACACTGACGTATTTGAATCATTCTCTCTGTTGACTGTATATAAAACAGTGTCTAAACTTGGCATGTGAATGACACTTTTACACCTGACATTTAGTATTGAACAGTCCTGATGCCCAAGGCAGGAATCTGTTGTGCATGGGGATCAAGAAACCAGTTAACAAACATAACCCGGGCGCAGTTCATCAGCTTGGGCAGAGATTGCTGTGAAGATTTAGGAGCAAACTACCTTATCACATTACTCGAACACAGGACGATGACCACAAATGACCAAGGCTGGTGTGGAGAGCATTACCATCACACTCCGAGATAGTGTGCTGCAGTAAAGCTACTTGGGACTTCACTCGCCCATTCGAAACTTTTGCCTGACAGCTACCTCTTCATCTGCATTTCTCACTTTCTGTCTTATTCCGAAAAAGACAACAGATCATTTACTTACATGGTGAATAAAGCTGCCTCCAAATTTGAATAGACGCTCTGTGGCTCTGATCACTTCATGGAAGGTTTCATCATCTCTGGAGAAGCGATGTCCGAAAACAACAGCACAAATTACATTTGAGACGGAATGAACGAGCGGGAAAGAAGGATCCAGGGGTTTCCCTGCAACCATAATAATAAATGTCACTGTTAATGTCTCCTATTCTGCTTTAGTGAAATGAAAGATTATTATAGGTTACCCCAAGAACTTTCAATAGAGCACTGCACGTCACAGAGAAGCAGAAATCTTCTTACAAAATCATAGTAACAAAGTGATTCTTCACAACTATGGTGCAATCTCATAATCCCAGGAATTTGTGGCACCCTAAAGAAACGCCAGCTGTGTAAAATATTTTGTAATATGATAGAGCAAATTTAGAGGTAGAAAAAAATTCCACGCTAATTTGCTAGCTCTTGTAAATTCAAAATAAGTCTTAAGCACGGGAATGACTGAGAACACCGTGGTCAAAGGGAATCTGAGGGAAGAACTGCAAAAAGAGAGGCAGATTTCTTCAGCATGGACATAAATACATGCACAGCTAGTAGATTTTGTCTGACTTTGCTGGAGATGTATAACCTTCAGTAAAACAAAATGCCATAAACTCCTTTCAAACAACTTTGTCAATAATATAATAACAAATTCTAAAATTTGAAAATCTAATCCCAAGAAAATTATTTTGTGACTCCAGAATAAATGACTATAAACGACTGCATTTACGTATGTAGTGATGCAACTGTTCTACACTCAATGCACAATTCTGAATAGCAACTTATGTTTCTGGGCTTTTTTTTCCTGTACACATGGTCACATATCAGTCTCTCCCAGTTTTTAAACCATGGGATTGGGCTAGATTTAATTACTTTTAGCTGATACAATGCTAGCCACAGCATGTCCAGATTTACTGTGCCTTTGCATCATGATCAGTACTGGGGAAATGTAACTCACATGCTCCTAACTGGGTTGATCGAGGTAAAATGTTGTAACAAAGACAGGATTCTAGTCACTGCTTTAGAGAGCATGTGCAAATGGTGTTACAAGACTTAATTCATCAGCACTGATAACGTGCCCATATCTTTATGCACCAGCACCATATATCATCCAGCAACTTGTCCTTGAGGCAAAGGTGACCAACATCACCCTGGGCTGCATTAGGAAAGTCTTTGCTGGCAGATCAAGGGAGGGTGATCCTTCCCCTCTCAGCACTGGTGAGACCCATCAGGAGCGCTGGGTCTGGTTCTCGCCTCCCTGGTATGAGAGACACATCAACATACTGGAACAAGTTGAGCAAAGGGCCACAAGGACAATTATTAAAGTACTGGAGTATCTGACGTAAGAGAGGCTGAGAGAGCTGGAACTTTCTAGCCTAGAGAAGAGAAGGCTCGGGGAAGTATCTTAAGTGTGTATAAAAACCTGGTGGAGAGGAATAAAGGACATGGAGGTAGACTTTTCTCAGTGGTATAAAGTAGAGTCAATGGGCAAAAAGTGAAATTTATTAAATTCTGCCCAATTTTTTTTCTGTAGGGCTGGTGGAACACTGGAACAAGTTATCCAGTGAGGCGGTGAAGTCTCCATTCTTGAACATATTTAAAATCCAACTGAACTCAGCCCTAGGAATTCTGTTTTGAGAATGGGTTAGACTAGATCATCTTCAGAATTCCACTTCAAGCATTCTGTGATATAAATAATAAAAAGCTCCATTTTTGTTTCCCAATTTTAGTAGTTTTGGAAATAACTTTGAACAAGAACAGTCTACAACTGGTCTTGAAAACACAGGACTGGGGTCTTTACATTTTCAGTCCATTCCACACAGACACTATAAGACCCTGCACGTGCTCTTGTGGAACAAAAACTGCCCTTGATTTCAAAGCAGGACAGAGTTCATACCCTAAAGACATCAAACTAAGGACAAAAAAGAATCAGTATTTGTTGCAGAGATACCTTTCATGCTTGCAAAGAAATCTAACAGGTAGTGGGCCTCTTCTTGAACTCGATGCTCCAGTCCTCTTTTCCCCAGACCAAGGTTGCGTAGAGTCCTCAGTGCAAACCTTCTCTGCTGCTTCCAGGTGTGACCAGTTGCCAACGTAATCCCTGCATCCATTCACAGAAGAGCTTATCTCACTAATATTTATTATAGGAGAAGACTACATTAAAAGATCTACTAAACCACAAAACATAATGAAACTACTGCACTGCCTACAATCACAAAGACACAAAGGAACAGTTCTGACATCTAAGCATGCGGGCAGGGCTAAAATGGAAAAATTTGGATAGTAAAATGACTTGCAGGATTAAGCTTGATCCAAGAGAATCGGTTATCTCTGAAAATCTGACAACTGCTTCTCTAGACAGTCTCTGAAGTGCCTGCCTCCCATTCTCTCCCATGCTTGGATCTCACTTGACCAGGGTAATGATTCTCAGGAAGAGAAAAGGGAAAAGAGTTTTGACTGTGCACAGTCAGGGAGAGCAGCTCCTATCCACAGGGCAAAAAAATTTAGTACTTGGACTTTGTAACAAATATCTGCAGGAGAAATAATCATCATATACTAACAGGTTCTTTAATGTGGCGTAAGAATCACCAACGACCAAATTCAAATTAGAAATATTTAAGGAATTTGGGTTTTCCTTAAATAAAAAAGTGCGGTCCCAAATAAAATAAAGGGTTTTTTTTCAGAATGCATGTATTCATGAAAATTGGGAGTTTGGGAATTTCCAGTATGTTTGAGGAGGGTGAAACCTACAGAAAGGTTGCAACAGAAGGGCACTGAACCATTAGATGCAACTGTGAGAATAAGAAAATACTCACAAAAGGAAGGGAATGGGAAGAAGATTCCACCATCAAGCTCGCTCTTCAACAGAAAATGTAATGGTGGAAGGCAGCAAGTCCAAGAGGAGGAAGCGTGCTGTTTCCTGCTCCTCCTCCACTTTCTGTGGCACAACCTACCACTGCCTCATCCCATCACCTCTGAATCTGCTTGTGTGAATATTTCACATAAGGCATTATGAATCTTTTTTCTTTTACTGGTCTTTTCCTCCTGCTACTATCCAAAGGCTATTTCACCCCCCCCTACTTTGCAGTTCACCTGGCAATCATTCCTCAAAGACAAACCTTGCTACTGTGGTGCCTTTGGAAGTGGTTACAAGCTACAAAAGAGCTGCAATTTGTCAAGATGATGTTTCTGTGCAATATTTATGGTAAGACATTCTCACCTTTTCCTTTGGCCATTGCTCTGAAGAAAGGAGAAACTAGCCTCCCAGAAACATCTTCAGGGTGTACAGTCATACCATCCTTAACTGCTTGATATCCATTTAGTATGATCACTGGGGCCCATCCAAACCATAAGGTGAATATGTTGCCATGAATTTTTGCCAGCTGCAGATGGGAGGGAAGCCAAGAAAGCAGAGATGAAATCCCACACGCTGCAAACAAACAGGGGACGAACCTGGTTTTACACTGATTACAGGACCCCCCCTAAGGTGGAATGCTGTTCTCCATCTTTCCCACAAGATTACAACTATCTCTGAGAAAGTATCAGCGTCTTCTCCAGCATTCCCTGTTGGATACAACTGAATATTCCAGCTTTTCAGAGCCACAGATCTATGACAAGAAACATTAAGTGGCTTTTATTACTGTATATAAGCCAAGGCTCAATTCACAATGATACACATGATAAAGGCTATTTTCTATACATGAATTTGTTTCCAGAGGGTTTCTATCATTTGTACAGGTACAGTTCACAAAGGGAACACAAAAATGTTAGAGGAGTAAATAGTTTGTAGAGTCTACACTGATTACTTTCTTCTTTCCTCCCACCTATTTGCATATTTAGGTACTGGAACTTGAGTAAGACCACTCTGTCTCGGTGTCCTTACTTCCTGTCTGAACCACCCATTTGGTCAGAATAACTGGCAAGCCTCATTCACATCAGTGACAGAAGTCACTGAGTTGTCTACTGAGAATCCTGAAAGCACCATGAGAACCAACAGATTGAACTAGAGGTGGCTTTGTGCACAGTACTCCTCAAAAAACAACTGACAAAGGAGGAGAAGGTGGTTTAGAACCTGTGAATACAAACAAGCATATACACATATAGTGCATCTTAGGTATCTATTTACTGCCCAAAGATAAAGATTGCCAGTGCTCAGAAAGCTAAGAATCCATGCTGTGAAAGTAATTTGTTTTAAAACAGCATTTCTTTTCCCTAACTTCAGATCTCATAGACTATTCCTAGAGGTATTTATTCCCAAATTATATCAATTGTCACATGGAATTTGTCAAATTTAGCATTAAGAGCTGGTGGAAGGAAATGAGGTTTCACATTAATTAGTCAAATTCAGTGTTAAAAGGCAATGGGTTTAAGCATCAGAATGATTTTCACATATTCAGAACTTCAAATACTGTTTTTCTTAACTTGGCAAACTACTTGATGCTGAAACAACTTTTTCTTATTTTGCCAACCAAACCATCAGTTCCAAACCAAACCAAGTGCAGTGTCACAGTGGCTAGTTAACAATTACAGTATCACAGTGGCTAGTTAACAATTACAGTATGTTACCGCTGTAGTTTGGGAAGAAGACGTTTTCATATAGCAAATAATACGAGAAATTGGAAATTACAAAGACTTTAACAATTAGGAGTTTCTGAAAATAAATACCTTCATGAGGAGATCACGATTAAACTGAAAGTTCATCTGTATCAAGGTCCCAAAAACTGGCAGAGGGATTGGTCCAGGAGGAAGCCGTCTCCGTACTCGTTGCAACTTAAAAAACTGCATAATTAGAAGAAATACAGCCAAGGCTATAAGAACTTGACTTATTGTCAACATTTTTAACAGCTGCTTTTACCAGCTTGTCTTTAATGAAAATAAGCTATTGAAGCTATTAAGGCTGGTTGCTCAACCAGTTTTTTTCGTAAGAGTTTATTTCATATAATAACTATTCCCCGCCCCCTAACCCTCCCCCTTTATTATCAACCACTCCCTTTCTGTCCCACTCATTACATTTCCAAGCTCAAACATATTCCATAGCTGTACAGCCCATTCCTCTTCTCATTCAGATTATATTTATCAGATATGGATCACAGGATTTGTCTTAAAAGACTGGAGCCAAGGTTTTCCAAGCAATGCAGATACACATATCCACACATAAATTCTCTATGTAATTTTCTAAGACAATTGTGGATGGCATTCGCTCCTACAAATACTTCATGAATGCTTTTAGAAAAGCAATAGCCATACATACAAATTAAGCATGCAAATGTAAAGGCATATTAAATCTTGACATTTTAAAAATGTTTCGTATATATTTCAAACAGCAAGGCTGATAAAAGTTTAAAACCCACATTTATCTTAAAAGAGATACAAGATTATCTACTGCTTAATAGAAAAAGCAAAATTTGTTAGGCTTTCAAATTTAATTGAAAACATGATTAGTTTAACATATAGCCTCACTTTTTTTTTTTTTTATTAAACCATTTACAATATCTAACTTCACTGAAGGCTTTGCCTGCTTCTGAATTTTCCCTTTCAATCTTAATGTAAATGTGGATACCCTAAAGGATGTTTTGAGCAATCGTCAGCAAGCTTGCCAGATGAATAAAGCATATGCATATATAAAGTACATCTAGTATGAAACATAGAGATTAGAACAAAACAAAACACAAAAAAAAACCCATGGGAAAAGCCTACTAGGAATCTTGAGCTACAAACAGAACTAAGAGCCCCAGCAAGAACTAGTCATGACATGTGTGTGCCATATTCAGTAACTGGAGAATAAACACTGTCTGTAGCCAAGGCCTTTGCCAAGCCCCAACACACCAGGAGCACAAACATGGCATCTGGGGAGTTGAGATACCTGCAATTACACCATGAACACCACGTGAAAAGGGTTCTGGCACCACCTAACCGTGATAGTTGTAAGCCTGTGTTACAGATCTGGACTGAAATGCTAATGGATAAATGCTTCCTGTGAAAAACACCCATCCCCAGGAAGCAAAGCACTTGTAAAAAAAAAAAAAAAATATGTTTTCACTAACCTTCTGAAGACCTGCCAAGACAACTTGTGCATCAGCTTGCTTCTAAGTGCCCTGTCATTGGGACAGAAACTGTTTCATAGGATTTGGGGCTCTGGGACATGAAACACCCCTATGAACACCCTGGAGTTTGCCAGCCCATAGTTCCCAGACCTCCATGTCCACCAGCCTCTGACCACTGCACTTCATCACCACTAAAGCATAACTGATTAATGTGCATTAACGAAGAAAGGGATGTTTCTGTGTTTCTACAAAAACTTTGTTTAGACGAAAAAGCTTGTCTTTCAAGGCACTAATTTCTGATTTAACTCTTTCTTTCAATAAATAAAAAAAAATCTTAAAAAAAAAAAAATTCTTTTGAGTTTAACCTGCTTTGTATCTGGTGTAATTTACAATATCTACTTAAAATTCACTAATTTATCAGTTTTTGTCTTTTGGAATCAATGTAGTATGCACCCTAGCTTTCTAGATACTCAAAGTTTTTCCATCTAGATTATATTTCTTGACTGGAGAAGTCTTTTTTGTCCAGTGATCTTTTCCCTGGGGAAGACATTAAGGCCCAGGGCCTTCACCACCTCCAGGGCTGCAGCCTCACAACAGGGCCTCTGTGCTGCTTTCTTTAGCCTTGCAGTCTTCAGTTTTCACATTATCACAAATCCAGATATTCAAATACCCTCCAACCCCTTGTCACATTCACCCACATCTGTTGTCATAGCCTTAACACCAGCCTGAAGCTCTTCCTTCCTTATTCCTTTGCAATAATTTCTGCTAACTAGTTCCTCTGGTATGGGGAGCCCATGTCTTTTCTCATGCTCCGGCCACTTCAGGAGGCTGTAAAACCTTTTTTCCCAGTGGTATTTTCCTGAGAGAAGAAGTTTTCCTGTCTTTTCCAGACTTTTACCTGCTGCTGCCCTCCGTGGTGCCAAGGCCCTGCCCTGGCAGCAGTCACGTTGTCCTTCCCTGTCTAATACAGGGGCACACAACATGGGCAGGAGCAGCCAGGGGGAAAAAGGGTGGGAAATGGAGCTGAACAGAAAGCAGATCGGCAGCTGCAGACACCACCGTGCTGCAGAAAGGAGTGGGCATGAGGAGGCACCTAGGAGCCCCGGCCCTCCTCCATCCCCATGAGCTCTGTAAGGAGGTGCACAGTTCCCCAGGGCTGCGTGACATGGTTGCACAAACCATTCCGCTGTGAGCCAGCAGCCTGCCTTCCCCTCAGGTTGTCTCTGGGCACCAGCCCAAGTGCTTTGTTTTGCAGATCCTCCTGGGCCATTTGCCTGTGACAGCTCAGTCGCTTCCCTACTGCCACCCAAAATGGTGGCCTCATCCTTCTCTCTGGGCTGGCCATCTCCTAAAATGACTTCTTTACCCCAGCATGAGGTGGCCAGTGGCATCACATCACCCAGAGCTTCCAACTTCCTCCTTCATACTGGTCAAAGACCAGTTTCTGTCGGGACTCAGATGGACTTTCTCTGTAACTCCTCCTTATTCAGCATCACCTCCCTCTTTCTGAGGAGCCACATTAAAGTCCCATCTCTCTCTCCACCAGGTAACAACCTAGAACTTGGATTATATATGTTTTAACATCATATTTCTATGACAGGCAACAAAGAAGCAGTTTAAATTCCAACATCAATCTTAGACAGCCACTTTCTCCAGGGCTATCATTGTTTCTGCCAGATTTTCGAGTGTGAAACTCTGAAACATTGGGGTCCACATCAGTTCAGAGTTGAGCTGTCTACCAAGTTCAAAGAAATTGACTAAAGCTCCATCCAGAGGCAAATAATAAAGAGATCTTGTTTTTATATGTACCAATTTCATATGTATTTGGGAATTATCACAGGTACTTCAGCCCTACCTGAATACACTACACCATACACAAAGTCTGTGTTGTCTTCTGAAAGCTTATTTCTCACCAGCCTTTGTGGCAAGGAGTGAAGCCAAAGGCAGCCAAACTGGGAAGAAAAAAATGGAAGCAGGAAGGCAGACCACGCAAGAGAACACCTGCAGTGGGTTTTGAAGATGAGATAGAAGCAAGGAAAGGAGAGTAGAGTCATCTGTGGGGAATAGGATGGCCAGTATCATCTTATATGTCTGCTCCACACCAGTCCTACACTTTTTTTTTTTTTTTTTTTTTACACTTGGTGGGGACTGCATCCTCCCCCAGAAACTCATATAACTTACAGGAAAAGCAGAGTACGTAGTGACCCTAAACTGATAGCCCCTCTCCGCTCTGTGTTCTTCTACAAATAGCGAGTGAAACCCTGAACTGTCTTGCAAGGTGTCAATGATAGAATTATATACAAGTTTGCACAACAACAAACATGATCAGTCTAAGGGAATGCTACCTCAGATCATATTATCTGTCTCTAGAAAGGATCCTCTAAGAGCTTCTTTTATCTCCTGCACCCATTAATATCCCGGGACAGGCTGAAAGACCTCTAAGCCTATCTCCACAAATGCAACTGTGGCTTATAAGAAAGAATGCAGAGACCTTTAAGCATGAGACTTCAAATTTACAGACTTTGCTTCAAGTTCTTTCTCAGTAATTCCTCTTTCCAGTCAGCAATAAAAAAGGCCCAATTCTAATTCTTCCCTTAATGTCTTTATTTGGTACACATCAGGAGAAATTTACCAAGAAAACAAGAATGAAAGAGTAACTCTTTTTGTACATATGATCCTCAAGATGTAACTGTCTGAAAGACATCCGTCAGGGTAGTGATTAACAAAATCAAAAGGAAAGCAAAAATCTTCAGGCATGCAAAAAGGAATTGACATGCAGAAACAATCTTGCAGAGTAAGTCTTCCCTGAATCTCTGGGGCACCATTTCCTACCGAGGAATGGCACAGAGCTGGTAGGGAGGTGGCTTCATTGTGCTTCCGAAAACAAGCTTTGTATTGACTTCTTTCACTCCTTCTGGCAGGGTGAACCTGAACGCCTGTAACAGGGTGGAAAAGACAATAAAGAGCTCCATCCTTGCCAACAGCTCCCCCATACATATACGGTGCCCTGTGAAAAGACAGAAAAAGCAATCAGCCAAAGGATTTTCATCACGCCTCCCCTTCTAACCTGCTTGGCATTTTTTTTGTTTGCTTGTTTTCTACAAGGTGTTCAAATTTCTGTTTTCTCTTAACTGTCATTCAGTGATTCAGAACTGAAAGCCTGCTTGTGCTTCCACCAAAAGTTTTGATCTATATTTATAACATATGGCAAGACATGATAGCAATGAGCACCAGGGTTGCACAGTTTACATTTACAGCCTTGCTAGCACTATGCATTTGGTGGCTAATAGTTTGATAACTCAGTCTCTCCCCCAAGAGAAATGGGATCTGCCTTCCAAGAGAACTTTTCTGCATGACATTCTTTCTCTTCTGATCTTTTCCACATACAGTTCTCTCTTCCTGCTGATCTCTGAAACAGCGGAATATGTTTATATACAGATTTGTAGATAGATGGCTTTCCCATTAAGTTGGGGAATGAATGAATCTTAAGTCATTATCACAAGAGTAACTAAATCCCTGTTCAGTGCACATACCTATTGAAAATGGTAAGAATGCTTCTCTGTTTACAAAGTTTCCATCTTTATCCAGAAAGTGGCCTGGGTTGAACTGATCAGGTGTCTCCCATTTTTCAGGATCAGACATAACAGAGTCAATATTTACTAAAATTATGGTGTTCTGAAAAAAAGGACCAGCATCTTCAGTTCTCTTTTATTGTTCATATTCATCAGATAATAAATAATGATAAATGAGCAAAGAATTTAAAGTCCTAATTTAAAATATCTTTTTTTTTTTCCAAAACTGAGATCAAGCTTTAAAACATTTCATAAGAAGTCTAAACTTTTGAGAATGCTGCAACTTCCTTTCCTTTATAATTTGCTGCCAATAATTTCAATAAAATAAATAGCTAGGATTTTAAAATGTTCATATTATTAAAATGCATTGCTTTTATTTTTTCCTATTGTCACTTTTTATTACTTATTCAGCTCTTGAGTTACAGAAAACCCTAAGTATCAGTTTGCTTCCCCTTTGTTACTTGATACTTTCTGCAATGCCAGACTTGCTTTGAGCAGATCCAGAAAAAAAGGAGTGAAATGAAACTACGTGAAAAGCAGCAATGCAAGATTATTTAGAAACCAGCCCTAAGGTACCTTCCAGTTACAAAACTTGAAAATGCTTTAGTTTCATTATAACATTTGCAAGATGCTGCAATATGAAAATAATTTCAAATCTACAAGTTTTTCAGTAAAAAGTTTTTCCATTTTGAATGGCTTCTGTTCACCAGCTGATAAACAGTTTTGACAAAGGACAGACCTGAGATTGCTGGGATTGATTTCCAGTTACCATTCACAAGCTTTCTGTCAACAGAAGTAATGATCTAGGAACCTACTAATACTTAGGACAAAGTGCACATTTCCTTGCAGAAGTTGAAACCTTATAGACAGTCACAGCTTAGGGGCACTGCCAGAGCCAATAGGACACAAGGGTACGTGTCCCCAACTTGGAAAACCCTCCAAAGCTTTTCTAAATTAATCTAATGTGCCAAAGACCTACTGATAACAGCAGCTCTCACTCACAGCTGCTTTTCAGCTAAATGAGCAAATCAAAAGAAACTAAAAAAAAGCAGAATGTTTTAGGAAACACTGCCTGAGGTGGCTTTAGTTAAGAAGCTAACTCCGGTTTAAAATCAGTTACACGCACACCAGACATCAGCTATTCAACTATGCAGCGTATTTGTACCTTTGGAACAGGAAATCCCAGCAGCTCTGTGTCCTTCACGCTCTGTCTGGGAAGTGCAATTAAGATTACACTGCTGTACCGCTGGATCTCATGAATTACAGCATTTGTGTAGGGCAGCTTCTTTCTGTCCTCGTAGCAAATTAAACGGGAACTACCCAGAACAGCATCCAGCTCCTTCTGGACTTTCTCTAAGGAGGAATATTCAGCTTTAAATATACACCAAACAATCTATAAACTCTAAACTCACAATTTTTCCTATTGCTTTTTACAGTAATAATGATAGCATCCAAAAAAAAAAAAAATCAAGAAAAAGAAAAAGGTATTTTATAAAATAAGAATGCCTTCAAATTCCTAAACAGATGGCCTGAACAGAATTTGACCCCAGAGCTGTTTATAGGTTGCATACTCACATACTACTTTAAAAATAATGGTAGCAAAGGCCTTCTATGACAATATTTAGGTTCCCGTTACATTTACTGCTTTGAGGTAATTTAGAAAATTACTTTTATTTAATATTTATTTTTAGAGGCAGGGAATTAACTGGAAAATGAAATATTAATTGTGTATTAAGACACCAGTTTAGTAACTCATCTAGGATTGTTCTCCACTCAGAACCACACAGATTTTGCTCATCATCTACAGATGGCCTAATTGTTATTCTGTAATTACCTGCGTGGGAAGCACTTCCAGAAATTAATTTTTCTCAGGACTTTTTTTTTTTTACTTACAATATGAGCTGAAATGGCAATTGCTGATTAATTTCTGAGCTGGAATGGTCTAATTAATACTACAGCCTTTATCACTGCAATTAGATTGACCTTATGCATCAGGAAACTTAAAGACTCTTTTAATATATACTGAGAGGGTGAAAGATCATGTTGTGAAAATTCAGTACGTGCAATCCCATCTCAAATTTTAGGTCTTCTGAAGAGCTGATAGGTAACAACAATTGGAGATCCTTTCTCCTTACCACTTCCACTGCTTTCTTCTTGCCAGCTTCCTGCTGCACCTGGCACACAGCTTAGACTTTCAAATATGTGGCCCTTGAAGTAATTTACAATCCTTTAATCCCTCCTATCCTGAACACTCTGACTCTTCATTTATTTTACCCTGAAAAACTATATATTTCTTCTGTGAGTATCATTATTAAAAGCATACAGTTTCAAGCTACTCACCCCAATCTTTTTAAAAAATCTATTTATATGTAAATATCTACATTTGAAGTTTTAAGCTTCATGGAATCATCACACGTTTTAGCAACCTCCCATTGTATTGAAATTATTTCTGCTATGAAGAGGTCAGAAGCACATCAAAGAGTAGCAACCACGGGTTGAAAAGGATGACCTGAAGAGTCCACCTTGTCGTCAGTGGAGATCTAATCATTATTGCCAGTGGAGGGGCAATGGTGCAGTTTATCTCATCCAAAACTAGATTCCTCCATCTGATCAGATGAATCACACCCTGCAATCTGTATAGATTTTAGAGATGAAACCTAAAATGACTGTCCTGTATGTTAGAAAGGATACAGGAAGAAACAAACACATGGAGTTCATCTGACTCATATCCTAATAATTAGTCCCTCTACTATTCTTTGAACAAGCTCTACTACTATTTGAACACCTAGAATTTCTAAAATTTGCAAAACTGGGTGTGCTTACCTTGAATATCAGGATAAACCACCATATAGAGCAATGCCCAACGTAAAGTAGTGGCTGTAGTTTCTATGCCTGCCAGAAAGAGGTCAAAAACAATCTGGATCAAGTTTTCTTCATCATAAGTAGCATCAGCATCTCCCTTAGTCTGCAGATATGAATTGGAAAGATCAAGTTATAGCACACACACCAAAAAAAGCAAACCACTATCCATAATGGAAAACAAACAAACAAGCAAAACAAACAAACAAAAGGCCTAGAAAATAAAACTTTCTAAACAGTATGAAGACATTTTCTAATATTCTCCAGCACATTTGTGAATTTGTCCTATTCAGATACACATTTTGTTCTTCAGCCGTGACAGTTACTCACTGTACCTTGCTTTCTGCTCCTGCTGCAGATCCCATTGTTACAGTCATTTCTACTTGTACCTTAACCATATGCAGATCTGTTATTACTGTGGTTATAGATAATCTACCTGTAAATCTACTTACATTATTACTTCATCCTCCTCCTGCCATCTCTTAGCGTCAGCTTTTTTTTTTTAAATTCATCTACCTCTAACGTTTCCCCATGGAGAAACCGTAAACTTCTAAACGTCAGTATAATTAAAAAAGCACTTAAACCCCTTTGTTGTTAGTGGAGCACATGAAAACTTCAGAGATACTCACCTTATCTATCTCATCCAAATAGTAATCAATAAAATCTTGATTTTCATCTGTTTTTCTTTTTTCTTTGTGGCTTTGAAGTTCCTTTGCTAATAGGGAATTCACAAAATCTATGCTGGACCTCGTCCGCTTAAATGATGCTAGGAAATTATTTGCAAGCCAGGGAAACATGTCATGTATCTATAAAAGAGAGATTTTAGATATGTGGTATTACTGATATTATCAAACTAAATTAGAATCCTAATACAGAGTAGTGGAAAAAGCACATGAAATACTCTGATGACTGCATTTTCACCGTTACATTGAAGGGATGGTCCCAATCCCATGATTCATAAGGACTTTCTTAATCCCAGTTTTTTCCGGAGCAGAATTTCTCTTAGTTTGATGCAATAAATTTTCCATTGTGATGTATAAAGAATAAATGAAGTTCCTCTGGACTCCAGTTCTTTTCTAGGCTGAACTTCAGTAGCAAGGACCTCACATAAAACATGACACATTCTCAGTTTATCCAACACGTTTATCATTTCTCTCTCATCACTACAAAACCAGATCCAGGCTGGCTTCCTTGCACATCTGCTAACTGAAAATAGAAATACCCAAGCCCAGCTTTATTTTCTTACCAAAGGGTGTCAAATGCATGGGGATTTTACTCAGATACACCTTCTCGTAGATAAGAAGCAAACATATGTCATCTGTGTGGTGATGATGACAACATGATGAAGTAGAAATACTGACCCATGTGGATTCCCTACTGTTTATTCATTGTTCTAACCTATTCACATTCTTGCACTTATACCATTATAAAACTAAATCTCAGCAGAAAAGAAACAAAACACTTTTCATATTAATCCCATTCCTCTACTTCGTTTCCCTTTCTTTTTTCCCCCTTTTCCAGATTGCACCATTTCCTTCCAGTAAACAGAATTACTGCAGTTTAAATTATGCATTAGGTCATAGCTCTTGGGCTCACCTATTTAAATGGCAGCTGCATTACAAAGATTTGTCATCCCACAGACCCGCTCCGATTCCTGGCTTGTATTTCTTCTTGGTCCTACCACATAATTTTGCTTAAAACTACCTGTGCACTTACCAGGAAAATAGATTAGTACAGACCATCACTAAAGGATTGTACACCACTGTGAAAGCACTGTGGAGAGCAGGACAGAATGAAATATTGGGCTAGGATGCTTTTGATGTCTGTGGACACACTATTAAGACTTTTTAAGAACACCTCATACAAATACCTACTGAGAGCAGTCTGGAAATAGCTGATCAGTTTACCCTGATTAGAAGATAGCTTACAAATCTTTCCACCTGCAATCTCTGGGAGAAAATAAATCTCAAGTGTCTTTAATTTTTAAAGTTTGGGGTTTTTTTTACTAAAGTATAAAATTACTCCTCAGATCTCTAGGACCTTGATTACTGCAGTTTCCAGCTAGAAATACATGATGGAAAATCATGCAAGATACAAAGCCAGATGAGCTTCAGGCAGTTCTGCAGAAGCAGGCTGCCTTGTACATTGGTAAACTGAGTTCTTGACTCTATACAGTGTTGTGGTTCCCATTTATAAGTGGTCAATGACAAAAATGCCCTTTCCTGAGGCAAACTGCTCCACTGCTTTTGCAGCTGCAGTCGCAACTTGACACAGAAGCAAGGTAGCAATTTTTTTTTTTGTGCAGTGGACCAGATATGGGGTTAGGAGCTGCTGCTTTGCACGGAGACTAACATCATCCAGCAGCTAACGGAGAGTGACTTCCAGAATCCTCGTAAGGACATGCAGAGGTGGTACAGGTGTTGCTGCCAAAAACCATAGGAAAAAGCTACCATTAAGCAATCATAGAATCATTAAGGTTGGAAAAGACCTCTAAGATCAAGTCCAACCCTCTACCCAACATTATCATGACCACTAAACCATGTCCTGAAATGCCATAATGTCATGATACATTACATTTACATGAAATAGTTGCTCTGCTGAAGTTTGTATGAAGTTAGCTGACACTAGTGAAGGAAGCAGTACGGATCCATATTACTCCTGACATTTGTTGACAGTCATAGGATTTCATATAGTGAAGGAAGCCACTTTGTCAGACAGAATTTAAGATAAGCCTATTTCAGAGCTTTTCAGATATTTTAACCTATATTTTACTAGTGAGCTTCAGCTATAGTTTCAAACACTGGAAGTTGTACAGGTAGAACTTTTTTCAAGACAATGCTTTGTACAGCTCCCGAAGGTGTAGCGAGCCTCTGCTTCCACCCCAGTCCACCAGACATGGGAAACTTCTGTACTATGATGTGCTAAGAAATTGTAACAGGTTTTGAACTAGGTATCTGGAGGTACTGTTCTGATGTGTACTCCAGCAATTCCACATGCACTAGTATTTATTTTTCTTATAAAAGTAACAAAGCAAGTTGTTTTTTTCATTGTCTACCTATATAAATGAACAAACAAAACATAAATCATTTTCCTCACAAAAAAAGAGATGCTGTTCCCAAATGCTGTTATACAATCAAAGGATTCAATCAAGCGGTGAAAATTCTCATCATCTTCAGAGAAGCGATGTCCTAAAATCACAGAAGAAATCACATTTGAGACAGTATGAACAACAGGCATTGTGGGATCCAGAGGTTTTCCTGTAAACACAGTGAACAGAATTCACCATTAGCACTTACAGTTCCTGCTTTTCCCACTGAAAGGAGAGCTGATAACATTTTCTAAACACTTCTGACATTAATTAGATTGCTGCATAGCAAATTGCAATTTATTCGTAAAAGGCATGAGAAAAAAGTAACTTTGAACATCTACAAAATGCTGTTGGTTAAAAAAAGGCAAGACTGCTGGTGGGAATGGAATTAGTAGTAGTTATAAAATACCCAGATTTCACAGAACCTTGGCATCAGTAGTTCTCATGTTTGGCAATAACAAGGGTACAAAAAGGTCAGCTGAGACATCGTATGAATAAGCAGCTAACTGAAAAGACAATCACCTTCTATTCTTGGCTCATACCCTTTACACCTGAGTAGCAGGATAACTGAGCAAACCTATAGCTTCACCCTGGTATTCAGCAGCACAATCTGAACAAGCTTCCTCTCTTTCTGAGGAGGCTACTATGAGCTGTGTGAGTTTTTTCCACTGCACTTGCCAGAGTAGAGCTGTAGGGTTGTGCAGCTGCGGTCAAAGCTTTTAATGTTTTGTGCCTTGCTTTTCTTTTCTGCAGAGAGTTACGGGGTCTTGTGACACATGTTTTCTTACTGTTTGACGTTACCCTTATCCTGTGACTGTGAGTAATAACAATAACAGACAGGGACCGTGGAGTCTCAGTTCTAAGATCATTCTATGGTGTTTCACATGTAGCACTTCTGCAAGGAAATGGCTCATGCATATCATGCGACTTTTGAGACTCGGCTTTGTATGTACACTTTAAATCTATTTTTGTTATCAAATAGTTTCAAAAGCTACAGGTGGCCCATTTTTCAGCAACATCTGAGAGAGGTGAGAGAAGAGTCACATACCATTAGTTTTCTTTAAGTATTCCACCAGGTAACAGGCTTCCTCCTGTAGTTGATACTCCTGGTCTTTCTTCCCCACTCCCATTTTCCTCATTGTGGCAAGTCCAAAACGCCTCTGTTGCTTCCAGAGATGACCATTAGAGAATAAAACACCTAGGATCATAATGAACTAATGCTGTTAATGTTTATAAATTCATGCATCGATACAGTTAATACATCAAAGAAGCTTCTCTTTCATTCTTATTTTTTCAAATTTTTGCCAACAGTCTGGCAGCATTATTCTTTTTCCTTTCCTTTCCCTTTCCCCTTCTAGTTTAGCCACCTATCTCTTGTATAGAAACTGTTATAATAGCTATAATCTGCCATTATTGTTCTGACAGAACAAATAATAATAAAGATGCTTCATAAAAACTCATGAAAGTACTAATCTTTTTTCCACTGTAAATTAAGGACTTAGAGGCTCCAAATCAGTTTCCAAAAACAAATTTAGATCACATGAATAGAATTTGTGAAAATAAAAATTACCGTTTCCATGAGTCAAAACTTGAAACATACAGCTCATTGGCCTTCCAGCAACGTCTTCAGCATGGACAGTCAGACCTTCCTTCACTGCCTGAAACCCTTGCAGGACAACGACAGGGGTGTTTGAGGCCCATAAGGTGAAGATATTACCATGAATTTTGGCCATCTGTAGAATAAAGCAGCATCAGAACAATATGGGTGAGAACCAGTACATACAAATCAAACAAGATGAATCAGATGTTTTTCCTTGGCAGATGCCCAAAGGGTGGCTGAGAAGAGAGCATCAAATCTGCTCTTAAGTAGAAACCTGCCTTCAAGCTGTGTTACATCTAAAGTCTCATTTACTAAAGATGAAGATATTCCTAAAATGTCAGCCAACACTGCCAATGTCTGTGATGTTATTTATCACGTCTTACCAAACTCATTGCAGATGAATTCTTAGATGTCTGAAAGAAGAAAACATTAGCTCGTGAGTTTTACAGGAGCCATCTATAGATTCCCCTTTGTGCATTAAGTGTAGCAAGCACAGATGAGGAGATGGGTCAAGCAGGAATCACCCTCTCCTTTCTAGCTCAGCTGCAATAGTCCCCATAATGCCATGCACATGAACATCACTAGAAGTAGGTAGGACAATCCTTTCCCTGGCTGGAAAATCGGGAGCTGGGAAAGTAAAAGGCTGAGAGAAGTGTAACAATGGGTAGATCAAAGTAGAAAGTCTGCAGTGCAGAGTGGGCTGGGAAGAGTGGGGAGTTGCCAGAACATCCCAAGAACTGCAGGACTAGAGGAGTACAAAATTTTTCTGCCTGGGAATAAACAAAAGGAGAACAGATATGCACATTGAGCCAAAATTCACATGCATGCTCTTGCATATTTGTGTCTTATTTCATTTTTGGAAGAACTAATTCATGGCTTTAGAAGTCTTGGGCTGAGCAATAGTAATCTTCAGGTTTGGGAGGTTGGAAATAGAAGAAAACACAGCAGACATGCACTGGCTATAATTTTATGTTGTGGAGTCATACTGCTTAGCCTTGAAATACGCAACCTCAGGAGAAAAGAACTGACAGGATGAGGAAGAACCACGGAAGTGGAAGGTTGAGAAGAGTGAAAGTGAGGTGCTATTACTTAAATATTTAAATGTTAAATATTTTATATATAAGGAATATAAAACACTAGGATTCAAATTCTAGAAGAGCTGTACATTACAAATGGACTTAGAAAAGAGTTTGAGAGTAGACACACAAAGAATTAGTTCAGCTACTTAAAAGCTCAATCAGGCTCAGCGGAGCGAAGTCTCTTGAGAAAACCCAACAAAACTGTATGTCAGAAAACAAATTGTTCTAAGATCTTTTGAAAAGTCCATTCAATAAGTATAAAAAAAGCCCCCAAACTTCCTTTCTGTACTGGAAGCACATACACATTCAGCAGCTATTTCATGGGATATTTAGAAACTGCCAGTGCCACAACAGTCACAACACAGCAATGCAAAGGACTGCACAGTATTAAAGACTCTGGTTTAAAATGTAGGTTTTTCCTGCGCAAAAGACAGGAATATTATCATCAGTATTGTTTTGTTCACATGCACATAAGCTTTTAATGACATTTTTCATAGTAAGATGGAAATTTTCATACCAAGAAACAGATATTTTAATGATCCCCACCTATCTTCACATTTATACAATTTAGAATAAATCCCTCACTAGCATTCAAAATAAGACCATGTTAAACACTCACATTTACTTTTCAAACAGCCTATGAGTCCATTAATGAATCCCCTGAAAATACATACTCTTTTAAGGATCTCATGATGAATTCTGAAGTTCATCTGCAGCAGATTTCCAAAGAAGGGGTATGGAGTTGGTCCAGGAGGATATCGTCTTCGCATCCATTGCAATTTCAGAAACTGCATAAGTAGCAGAGACACCACAAGAAACACCAGCACCACACTCCCTGTTAACATCTCACTTCTGATTTACAAGGCTATGTTGTCTCTGCAAAACTGCTGTATCAATAGAGGATAGATTCACTTGCTTTGCTGGTACTGCCCCAAAAAGCAAAAAAGATGTTGAAGCTTCTGTGCCTCTTAGTCCTTCCCTCTTTATCACTTTACTTTTCCATCCCAGAGAGTGAAGTGTTCTTATTTTTAAGCATATATGACATCATTGGAGATATAAATCATTGTCTCTTCAAGGGATAAAAAGTGCAGGGTAATTATATGCCTCCTTGTGCCATGACAGCTGCTGTAACAAAAATCCCTCCCCACAGTACTGGTTTCGTAAAAAGCCTCTCACAAGAACAGAGAAACCAAAACAAAAAAAAATTCTCCTGAGGGTTGACTACACACCCAAGGCCAGTGGGATTACTGAAAAGTTCAGGCTCATTGGCAGCCATCACGTGCATCAACCACATGCACTGCTCCTTCACTCACCTCATATTATTGCTCAATTCTGATGTTCTCTGCTATTCCTTTAATAATTTTTCTTTCCTCATGGTTTAAAATGTAAACTCTTTCAGAGGTGAATGGACCTTTTAATTTTGTGCCTTGAGCACATAAATCAAAAATTACTCCAATCTGTCATTGAGTAACAAAACTTTGATGGTTAGAATGTCAAAACACCTAAATGTTCACACTCCTTATTCAGCTGCACAGGTAAGTAGTGCTGCAAGAGCTTCATGATCAAGTAGAAAGCAAAATTTCTTCACCCCCTCCAGCTGCCTCTGAGCTTATGCCCACTGTATTGCCTGCAGCAGGAATAAAGATTAAATACAACTGGTTTTGTGAGCTTCTTTCACAAGCACTGTCATGCAACTGAGCAACTCCATTTGGGAGCTGTGGATTGCTTTTCCTTTATGGAGGGAGAGCCTATGCCTCTGCAGAGGGCGTCATTTGGGACAACACAGCTTTGGCACTTCTTCAGCACTTGCTCGGGAACATCACTATCTTAGGTTCATCTCATCTGGCTTAGACAGGAGCATGTGGCACTCTGGGAAGTCACCGAGATGGCTGAGCTGCTCACATGCTGAATTTACAGCTAAAATTAAAAATTCTGAGGTGTCAGGCAAGCTGGCTGACTCCAGAAGGGGGGCAGAGAGCTGACATTGACAGCCTTGCTGGCCAGAGAGTGAACCGAGAGCCGGGATTGAACTGAGAAATTAAACTATCCATTTCAGAGACCACTTGTGTGACTTGTAGTTCCTCCCACTGTGGAATTGCCCTGTTCTCTGTCTCAAACCACTCCCAACTCTGAAATTAATATTTTCCAAAATCTCCTTAGGAGGAAGAAGAGTTACAGGTGTGTCTGTAGTAGTTGTTCTGGGATGACATCCCCCAGAAACATGACTCTGTCCTTCCTGAATATTCTCTGTGAGGAAGACAACATGAACAGTGATTTCCTGGGCATTTTTGTCAGGGCAATTGCTCTGGCCCTGTTTGACTGGCTGTTTGGCATCCAGGAGATATGCTTAACTTACTGGGATTTTCATCCCTGGGGTGTGAGAAAACACCAGCTGCAGGTGCCCAGCTCCTGCATGTAGAGGGGCAGCGTTGAGGCTGATATCACCACGTCACCATCCAGAGAGCCCACACCCACGTTCAAGGGCACGGGTGTTGTCCTGCAGATTCTCATGCCCCTAACCTGTAACACTCTTGGGTGTTAGCCCAACCACGGGGACCAAGTCCATCACAAGCCATGCTCAAGAACTCTGAGGACAGCCTGCAAAGATTTTCACATTGGAAAGTGGCAGTGGGAGACTTCAAGAGGATCAGTCCAGGCTCCACATGAGTCCTGAATGGCACGGTCTCTACCACGCTCCATCTGTTTTTTGACCCAGGACAACTATGCTACACGCACTGCAAGACCTATCAGTGATGCTTTTCCCGTGTTGTTACTCTCATGGGTTGAACAGAAACCTAACAGATACCACATACATGGCTTGGGAGAAGGGATGCAAACACCTTCATGGGACCTGAGGCTCGCCTGCCTTGCCCACTTGCAGCCCCATCTGTCCTCCATCCCTTCTGAGCAATCCTGTCTGGCCACTCTGCATCTCCTCTGGGTCTCCAGGCTCATTCTGCCTCTTCCACACATATTAGCCATGATCCTGGATATTGCACCTCACTGCCTATGACATGAACTGCTTGCATTTAGAAAGGCAGCTGCCAAACAGCTATGCCATGTCTGGGAGGAGATGCTAAAGAGGATACCACTTGCTTTCTTCTTCATACAAGAGAGTGTTGGAGGACAGGGAAGAGGGAAGCCTGATGTGTGTATGTGCCAGTTTCCATGAGTGAGAACTGAATGCCTGGGGAGGCAGAGGTTAGAGCTGGCTGACAGCTTAGCAGAACAGAAGGGTATCCTTCTTCCAGTGAATCCTCCTCCCTTCCCTCTCCTCAGAACAGCTGCTGGCCCATTCTCTTCTCCCCCTTTCCTTTCAGCTCTCAGAAAAAACAGGATCTGTTTGCCTTTCACTTAGGCTTTTGAACAGAAACACGCTGTGGCCTGTGCTCTACCAGCCACATGGCAGCTTGTCTACACCCCATTCCTTATGTTCCATGCCCCAAATTCAGTTACAGGAATAGTGTCCACCTGCCACCCACAAATCACACAACTGCTGGGGTGTCTGCCACGCAAGTGCTAGAGGCAGTTGTTCAGAGTGGGAGCTCACCCTCCCAGCCTAATAAACAGGGTTTCAGGCCATCTTCCTTATGTCACCTGCCTGCCACCCTGCCCGGAGGAGTGATGCTAGGAAAGCACATCTTTTTAGATACCATCTGAGAGAGATGAACACCAACAGATAAAGAAAAATAGGGCAGCAGAAGCATGAAAACAAAACTTGACCCTTGAAGAGGGCCAGCACCTCCCATTTCTTGTCAGGTGACATTCTACGATACCCTGGATTCATGCCAGCTCTTGCTGAGAGCAGAGGACCCTCCCCAGGATCAGACCAGCCTTCTCCCTCCTCCTCTGCTCCACCTGCTCACCATTGAGTGCTTGGGGGCAGAGCATAGGGGCTCTAGAATGAAAAAGAAACCCTCTTTAGGAGCTCCAATTTCTGCAAGCCACCTGCCAAAACCGGGAATGGAAAGGGTCTGCACCCAGCATCTTTTCTGCAAACCTGAAGTATCTACAAGGTGCCATGCAGGGTCTCTGTGCCCAGCAGTAGGACATGCATGGCCAGAGGAAGTCACAGAAGCAGGATATGCTCCTCTGCTCTCCCCCATTTCCTAAGTGAGGGCAGGTGTCTTGCCAGAGAGAGGGGGAGAGAAGAGCACCATTGCAGCTGCCCCTTACCCCAGACACTGAGCCTCAGGTTGTGCTTCTAACAAGCAGAGAGAGCAGCCACGTTCACAGCCCTTCTACAGATCAGAGACCAATGTCTTCACCTCACCAGGACCCTCACATGCTTCCCCCTAAAGTTAGGTCCAGAAAAACAGCACATTTGCCCAGGCTGGAAGCACGCATGGGCTGCTGCAGCTGGCCATGGTGGGAGATGAGCAAAACCATGTTTCACTGGACTAGGTGCAGGCTGCTTTAATTTTATACAACACTGATCACTCAACCCCATCCTGGTGCCAGTCTTGAGAAGATCCACTTCCATGGACTGTCCACAGACCAGTCCTCCTCTGGAGGAGGCTTTGGTGCTCTCACAGCCCAGGGGAGGAAAGCGCTGTCGGGAGCTGCAAGGCATGAGACAGGTCTGAGCTGCAGCCTTGCTATGAGCAGAAATAACAGTTATGTAGTTTGTTCCACTAAGAATACAGAGCAGAAGTCTCAAGCAGCGCCAGACTTGTAGGTCTATTTAAAAAAGCAGAGTTAAACAGACCAGATTACTTCTGAGTAAAAACACTTCCACTGCTAACTAGTTTCTTGCTTTATCTACCAAGTTGCCTTTTGCTTACCACAGATTTTACCTTCCCATTTGGAAAATGAAATTCCAATATCAAGCCACCACCATCAGAAATAACAACAGTCCAGACCAACAGCTTTTCACCTGTGGTCTCCAGACCCTAATGGGTCCAGAGAGGACCTCTAAGATGTGGTGAGAGATAATTAAGAAATGCAGATTCATAAATGCTAGTCAGTAACATATAAAAATCTTTTCCACTTATAGTCTCTTAAAAAAATTTCCCAGTGGAGATACAGGTCCTTTGTAAAAGGAATTGTATCTCCATTGGATTTTTTTTAAGTGACTTTAAGTGAAGAAAGATTTAAAGCAACACATATCCTGTGTGCTTGTTCCTAAACCTTACCTCTTATTCAGTCTCTCATATGTCCTGTATTCACAGAGATGCCTGAGACTTGGGTGTCCACACAGCAAACACCAAGTACCCAATCACCTCATCAGACCCATTTTTGCAAGACCATATTCATGTTAATAGAAAAACTGATTCCTAGTTTTGCACTAGTTCACAACCCACCCTCCACTCCCAACAGAAATGACATCAACACCACATGATGCAGCATCACGTAGAGCTGACACAGATTAGAGAGCAGGCAGACCACAGCAGCTTGATCTGCTTGACCCACTAAGTTTACACATCTCTTCTGCCAAGCTCCAAGTAGCTGCAGCAGCGGCAAGAGCGAGCTTCAGATCTGTGGGAGTCATGACAAAAGCACCCACTTCAGTCCCTACCCAGAAGCCTGAGAAAAGAGCAGTAAACCTTATGATACTGAGCTCCTTCACAAAAAGTAATAATTTTTTTAACCAACAGCACCACATGAAAGAACGAACAAAAGAACGAACGAACACTCTAACATGGTGGATAAACAAAGAAGTGACAACTAATCCTTGAAGTATAATTGCAATAACAATTGTAAAGTCTTTTCCTCGGGGAAGGAAACAGGGTAAAGCAAGAGAGTGTTTGCTACATCCCCAAGAAGCCTTCACACTGACCTCGATTTTTAAACCTTACTGGGTAACAAGGCCAATCCCACAGTGAGAGTGGTTTCTGGCACTTGCTCTTCACTAGCCCTGCTTGGCCATTGTTCCTGCTTCTGCCAGCTGCACCTTGCACAGCTCCTCCCTGTGACACGTGTGCCGGACTAACAGGCACTCCTAACTCAGGAGTCTTAGCAGAGCTGCTTCGGCTCCGCTGTTGGAAGGCTCTCAAGGAGTTTGATTCCCACACAGCTCTTGGGAAACACTACATCCATTTCTCCTGCCCTGACCCGTCTTTGCAGGTGCCAAGCTTTGCTTCTCAAGACTGCAATCCGTCCCCTTAATGGCAACTTCAGGCATCAATAGAGAGACCAACCTAGACTACTGTGAACCATTAGCATTACAAACACCACTGTGGAGAGGACTCCCTTTTTCAGAGAAATGTCTCTCAACCACATCATAACAATATATGCAAAGAAAAAATAAATTTCCATTTTCAGGCGACGCACTGGTCCATTACCATTTACACCTACTTTGTTTCACTGGCAATGGGGCTCCCTTCTACAATTCTTCAGCAGGAACTGTAAGGGGTTTGCCTTCAATTTCAATTTGCCTTCTGTCCAAGTCACCAGGCTCACACTCAAATGAAGGGTTGCAGCATCATAGCTCTGTTACTTCCAGATTCAAGCTATCACCTCCACATGGCTCTCAGCTAAATTGACAAATCAGCTGGCTCACACCTGGTCAAGACATCCCTCCACAACTCTGTTCCCCCATGCAGCCACACCTGGGGGCTCTGGCAATGCTCAGAGCCACCACACCTCTGGGAGGAGCACTTCTACACCCCACTGGAGATTTGAGAATGCATGGGAGTGAGGGGAACCCTCCCCACCCAACACCCGGCTTTGATATTCCTTCTCCCTCCAGTAAGACTCCTGTTGAGTTTCTAGTAAGACAGACACCGCAATAATTTTCTGTATTTCATTTGTAATATAGCAGAAGAAAAATGTACAGAGATTTTTCCAGACACAGGAAAAACAGAGAATTTTTCAGGGCCAGCTTCTTAGGTATCTAACACAACAAGGACAGATTCACACTGAATTTGAATTAGAAATGAAAAAACACAAACGCTGCAGAAAAGAGCAGCACACTAGCAAACCTATGGCAATGCTGTTTTCTCAAACCTGCAGTACCCTGCAACCTATCGAACAACTGCACAGATCTTGTACGGATGGGGTTTCATTGTGCTCCCAAAGACGATGTCTGTGTTGACCTTCTGAACTCCTTCTGGTGGAGTCAACCTGAATGTCTGCAACAGGCTGCAGAAGATGATGAAAAGCTCCATCTTTGCCAGCACCTCTCCTAGACACACACGGTGGCCTGCAGAGGAAGAAGGGAAAAAGCAATCGGTCCCCACAGAGGTCTGTAGCCATCACCTGCTTCCCAGCATCACTCAACCTCATCAAGGATCAAAAGGCTTTGCTGAATGTGACATTTTTCTCTCAAACTGAAGTGACTGAACATTTGAGATGTCTGCAATTCTTCTTTGCAGGATCTGCCCAGATTACAGAAAAAGATACGAGAGATGCTTCACAGTAGTGTCATACTTTACTTCCTAATCTATAGGACTCCCTGACTCTGTGAACTGAGTTTCAGTCTCTTGATTCCAAATGAGAATGTCAAGAAAGTACCTTTAGGTACCCTCACAGCTTGCACTTGGCACAGGCTGACCTTTCTTCATTAACAGCAATGAAAAATCAGAATACAGAGGACATTCTACATCTGACTAGACATTTTCCGACATAATGCCTTCAGTGAAGACAACTTATTAAAGAAAAAACTTCCCCCAATTTATCAGTTAACTGTGTCCATGATATAATTTCCAGACAAAGACAGTGACAGACCCTGAAACATAGTGGGATTAGCTATTCAACTTGGATGTGAGAAACCAGTGTTCAAATTCCTCTTCTGCCCAATTTGGGCCAGGAACCTGAGTCTGATAATTCCACATCTCGGCTGAGGGCTCTGACAACCAGGCTATTCCAGCCTGGAAATCCCCAAGAACTTTTGGAGTTTTTTTGAGGTGTCTATAAACTCACACACTAGGCGAAAGATTGACTCCAGAAGCTCCCCAGGAAAGACAGCCATCTGGGATGTATTTGATCCAGCTTCAGATTTCTGTGGTGATTAATACTGAATTATTTATACAAAATAAAACAGCTCCAGCAGAGCTGCCTGCCCCAGAAGAGCCACTGTAACCTGGCATGTGCAGAGGATGACAGAGAACAACAGTGTAAGGACTCAAATCCCCAAATCACTGGCAATTCTAGGGCCTTACTACACTGTCTGCATTTTCACAAAAATCTAAGACCAAGGGTTTGTACAATTACCAAACAATTAATTTTGGTAATCAAACATTTTTCTGGGCTGGGAAAACCATGTGCTCCTATACTTTGGGATTACACTCCCTTTGGCCTCTGCACTATGAAAATAATACAGCTTCACACTCACAATCTAACCCACACAAACAGGTTCAATTATCGGTGCACCTACCTGCTGAGAAGGCTAAGAAGGCCTCTCGGGTCACAAAATTTCCATCTTTGTCCAAGAAATGACCAGGGTTGAACTGGTGAGGGGTCTCCCAGTATTCAGGGTCAAAAAGGGCTGAGTCTATGTTTGCCATAATCATAGTGCCCTGAAAGGAAGATGCTGTTGGCTAAGCTCCGCCTCTCATACATCAAGAAGAAAAAGACACAAACAGATTGCAGCTATAATTCAGCACGCTGCTGGCCACATGGGAAGGCAACAGAAATAAATGTTTATTTTATTAGGAAAGCAAATTTTCATCCCTAACTGCTCTGAGGTGAGTTTTTTTCTTCAAAAAAAATAAAGGAAAGAAAATTCAGCATTTCAGCTTCAGCAATTTCCCTGATGTATTCCTTTAAGTCTCCTTTTTTCTGTTCGCAAACGCAACACAATGAGTGGTCTGCAGTTCTTCAGCACCTCATTCTAAACCTGATAGAATTATTTTCCTGTGACTGACAAGCTTTGACAGGTTTTGACAAATGAAGAACAAAGCACCCTGGAAATGAAATAGTATATTTCAAATTATCTATCTCAAGGTGGAGATGGAGAAGGTTTGCATGAGAAACACCATGGAGCAGGGGTGTGCAGGAAGATGCCTCCATGCGTGCTTTTGGAGAGGTCTGGCATTGATGTTAAGTTTGGAAAGGCTGGACAAGACGAAGCTGGCAGAAGCTTTTTATTTGAGGTTAGGTGGCAGTTCAGAAGCTGTGGGGAAACATCTTCATTATAATTCAAATCTGATGCCAGAGAAGTAATAATTAAAAAAAAGTAGTCCTAAGCAAATGAAGTTGAGTTGACACTTGGTATTGTCTTGGACACCACCAATGAGGAAACCATTCCATCTGCCATTTGTCCATGTGGCAGACAATATCCCAGTACTGACAGTCCTCCACACCTTCCCTACTGACACCACTTCTGATAAGTCTTCTCTGAGGTCTCTTTGAAAGTATAAGAGCTCAAATGCTTATAAAGTGTTTCAAAATCCCAGGCTCTTGTAAAGTAAGACTCTGCAGCGCTCTCACAGAACTTTAGTTCAACGGTTGTGACACTATGCTTCTGGCAAGAGTAGTCACTATAGACACTGGCCAGAGGGTATGGGAGGGGAAAGGTGCTGTCTGTCAGTGCTCTCACCACCACCCATCTGTCCTCACTGGAGGGAAAAGGGGTTAATGGAAAACATGTCTACAAGGAGCTTAACTCATGGCCAAAAATCATGATGGAATAGAAAGGATATTTATACCTTTGGAAGCCTATATCCCAAAACAGTCGTATCCTTCACTGCTTGTCTAGGAATTGTGATTAAAATAATACTACCAAAGCGCAGGATCTCATGAATCACAGCATTTGTGTAAGGCAGCTTCTTCCGGTCCTCGTAGCAGATGAGATGGAAGGGACTCAGAACGGCATCTAGCTCTTTCTGGACTTTTTCTAAAAAAATAAAATAAACCCCCCCCCAACCACATAAATACAATGTTTTGCATGAAACAGAGCATTCATTTCCTTTTTGGATTACAGTATTGACAGAATATATACAATATGTAAATAACTTATACTTGCCATATCTTAAAATATAAATGCATTTATACAGCTATCTAGTTCTGGTTTTACTACACACTGGTATTTCCTAGTTTATAGGTTCTATCTTCAAATCATCCTTCCACAAGCCCAACAGATTTATTGAGCTTCATAGTTAAAGGAAAAAGAGCAAACTGTAAATAAAACAAGAACTTCTTATTAAGAGATCAATTCAGTTACTCAAGCTATTGTATATTTTTGCTCTAGTTACACACAGACTCACAGCACACTAATGAGCCTAGGGAGCCTCCTATCAAGCTGATACACACATGGAACACTGAGAACTCAAGCAGGATAATATTACCAAAACCATCATCAACTGCTAATCTCTTTTGGCTGTTATCTGGGCTTCAGTAAATAACAGGGTTTATACAATCTCAGAGGGTTCAGAGGCAAATTTCATGCTTAGTCTAGTAATCTAAGAGGTCTTGTTTGCTTTTTATTTTGGTAGAATTTGAAAGGTGTGTGTGTGTGCATAGGACTCTGTTCTTCCAGCATTCTAGCACCAAAAGCACAAAAAGAAGGATTTCTAGCTCTCAACCCAAGAGTCAAGAATATGGACATGGCTTTGCAATTCATCACCTCTGAAAGCCCTGTATCAAATAAGTCAAAGATTTTTAAGCTAGTGTGCAGCTATGGCTTTGTCTAGAATTTTCCAGTCATCTTTTTAGCTTCCCATTATTGTCCTCCTTCTCTGTTTAATATTCCTATATGTTACAATAAATACACTTATTATACAGAAATACAACCGGTGTCTCAGTTAATGAGCACAAATAATATATTCTTATTACACACTCTGGATACCAGAAAAGCATCATATTTCCCTAACTCAAGCTCATAGTTCACCTCAAGTGTTTTCAGCCACCCTGTATCCTCCATTATATGCTTACAGGACTGAAACTGCATGACAAAAATCAACAAGGCAAAACACAGTATCAGGAGCTGAATATCCCTGAAATTATGTAAAAATCTTTGAAAGTTTTCTACTTAAAAGCACAGCTCAAAAACACGATCTTAAAAAAAATTTAAAAATGCCTTATCTTCAAAAAAAACTTGATTGCAACCAAAACATCAAAAAGGAGTAACAGACAATTGTTCTACTTGAAACATACCCCCGTTCATGTCTACAACTCACCTTGGATGTCAGGATAAGCCACCATATAGAGCAGAGCCCAGCGCAGAGTGGTGGCAGTGGTCTCTGAGCCACCAATGAAAAGGTCAAAAACAGACTGCACCATGTTGTCTTCATCAAATGTAGAATCGGGGACATTTTTAGTCTGCGAGTGTCAATGAGAAAGGTAAAATGGGGTATACTTGTGTCACAGCACTGAGACACTATACCTAAACAAACAATATTTCCAGAGGACAGAGAAAATCTAGGTACTTGAATAAAACAAAAGTTTATGCAAAGATCTTCCTCAAATAAATACAACAAAACTGTTAAATTACAGGTGCTGTTGAAGTGTTGGGTGTCTACGGTCCCACTATGCTGCCTTCTAGAGTACTTGTTGCCTTGCTCCTAACTTTCACAGCAGAAAAAAAACCATTTCAAAGTAGTTTTATCCCACCCTTGAAACTCTGCGCCCATTTGCTGATTTCAGCTATCTATTGCATATATAATAAGTTATCCTTTTAAAAGTCCTAGGCATTTTTGTAGAGCAGACACTGATATCATTCTAAGATTGTTATGATAATCATACAGTACTACCAAGCATTGGTATGTACAAAGCACAAAGATAATGAATGCAAATGTTAATAACAAAGAATCGGAATTAGACAGCCATCCAAATATATCTGCACCTTCTCAAAGTCCTCCTCCCTACTGCCCACCCTCCACTAAGGATTCCACAGCATAACAACAAAGCAATTTAATTAATTTATACTTCTAAAACAAGTTATTAAACTAGTTATTCAAAGTTCATATTTGAATAGGATGGCAGTGCTTAAACTGTATCTGTAGAGCTCTGCAGTAACATCGCTATGTACAGACAACGGCAGGAAAGGTGCAGGGATCTGTCATGATAGGATCTGTGTCACAGTCAGCATAAATTACTCACTTTCTCTATTTGATCCAGGTAAAAGTCAATGAAATCTTCCGGTTCACCCATTATGCCTCTTTCCCTGTGCCTTTTGATTTCCTGCCTTATGAAAGATCTAACAAACTCACAGGCAGATGATGCTTTCTGCACAGGTCCTGGGAAGTAGTCTGCAGCCCATGGGACAATCTCACACAACTGTGGAGCAAGTATTCAACACAGATGGGTTAGATGACGTGAGCAAGGCTGTTATAGAGAATACAGCACAGACATTTGTGGTGCTAAATTGCGGAATTAATTTCTCTAGAAAAAATACCGCAGCATCAAAGAGAAACACTGGGCGCACAGGTACATGAACACCCACGAAAACCACAAATTAATGACAACGCCATTTCCACCCTGTATTCTTTCCCATCCTCACTGCATAATTCTGCTTCTTCTTGCCCTGTTAATTCACCAACAAAAGATTATGCTTTTGCAGACAGGTTTAACATGTATTAATAAATTTAGTATTAATAAATGTTTATATATTAACTTTGCACACAGGAAAAGAAAAACAAAACCAAAAACATTCTCTTTTATTCTGATGTATTCTGTCACGTTTTCATGTAAACAATACTGGCGTTTCCATTACAGATCATTTCAGTATCCCAAGCACATCACCTTTGCTGAGAAACTCTAATAAAGATTATTAATATAATATTAATAGTTGACTGATGTCAAACCAAAAGCACTGCAGGTCCAGTTCATATTCATACTCAGAATTTTTAGCAGCCTTTAATGTGTATTAAATAATGCAATAACTCTAATAATATCACATAACAGTGCAAGAAATAACGTGTTCAATAATCAAATAATTTGCATATTAACCAACTCATTTTCTCACATAGTAAAAATAGCTGTTCCCAAAAGCCACCATACAACTGAATGCTTCAGTCAGCTGGCGGAAGGTTTCATCCTCTAGGGAGAAACGATGTCCAAACACCACAGCGCAGATGACATTAGACACAGCATGGACGATGGGGAAGGAAGGGTCGACAGCTCTTCCTGCAGATAGAGAGAACCAATCATCTCCAAAGCACTTTCTTCTCCTTTGCTATTTTGGAAGCAAGATCCAAATAGCACTAGGCTATTTTATTACAGCTGTCCTCTATGTCATTTAGACTGTTACACTGAAACACCCAAAATTCACTGGCAAATGTAACAGAAGATAAATCTCATTGAAAAAATGAGGAGAGGAAGGCCTCCGGTCCTTACCTCCCAGATTTATTTGTTTGCCTTCTTTTCTCTTTTCTTTCATTTATTTATTTTATTTTTTAATCATGATCTTGGTGTTGATACCAAAATACACATTGCTGAGGTCTGACTGTACAGACAGTTTCGATTGTACTCTAAGCTGTGCACCAAACCCATTCCTTTCTGGACCAAAAATAGTCTTTGCCCTTAGAGTCACGCAGACCATGCACTCTGTCAAAAACCCAAATGCTATTCCCAAGCACCTCGTCCATTGCCATACCATTTTTGTGCCTGAAGAACTCAACCAGATAATGGGCTTCAGCTTGTATTCCGTGCTCCATTCCTTTATTCCCCATTCCCAGTTTTCGGAGAGTTCCAATTCCAAAACGTCTCTGGTGTTTCCAGATGAGACCATTTGAGACCAGGACACCTTCAGCCATCAATAATCAATTTTATTTCATGTTAATGTTCATAGAATAGTAAATGATATGCACACTAAGAGTCATCTTCTCATCATGATGCCACTCAAAAAGAAAGCCACTTGGTTGATATGTTCCCATCCCTGCAAAAAGCCCACTCAAATCTCAGAACTCACACACTTGCCTTCCACTAGGCCTATTCCTTCTGAAGCACCCAAGAACAGTGGTCATTACTTAAAACTCCACCCTGCAGCCTGCTACAAGTTGCAAGGATGGTGTGGGTTGATGTTGTCCTCCTTTTGCCCATGTTTTGAGCAGAAATGAGTGCGAACCCTTGTTCACATTGAAAGCCTTTCAGCCCAGTTCATGCAGTCTCTTACAAGATCTCATTTATTATCTTGTACAATCTTCTAATAACAATTAATACTTACTCATAACCTATGCTTGCCAACAGCCCCATATAGACATTGTGTTCTTGCAGATGTTGCCACATGTCAACTCTGCAGGAGTGGCAAAGACAGATTTCCTCAACAAGTTCAGGTAAGTTCAAGTTTCTACTGCCTGGAAATATGACAGCATCCCTCACCTAGCTTACCCAGAGCCAACAGAGATTACTGCAAAGCTTATTAGGGAGGTTTGGGCTTTTCCTGTGTTTGTTGTTCTTAACCTTATGCAAACCTTCTGGAGATCATTGCATCTCCCTGTTGGTAGTGCTTCAAAAAGACAAACTCTTCAATAGCTAGAGTCGATAACTGGCTCTGAGCACAGTTTGTCTGTGCTACCCAGTCTCTGGCTTTTAGGGGACCCTGCTTTTACCAGGCTTTTTACACCAGATATTAAGCTCCCATCCTGGTCCAGGTCTCTCCTGGGAAGACACTGAAGTCAGGCCAAGGACCACCTAGCAAGAACCAGAGTAGGAAGAGCAGGCTTTAGCCAATCTACAGACAGCTTCCTAGGACCAGAGGTCTCATTGTGGGACAGGGAGGGATCCCAGGCCCCTGTGCTGTGAGCCTGTGTTCTGGCAGACAGCCCAGCATAAACCATTTAATCCACATGTTGAGGAAGCACCAGTCTAGGCCATGCCTCCCCTGGGAAAGCCAGCAAAGTTCCCAAGACAGCTGCTTGACCACTGTCTGGAATAACTTTCTCGTCATCATTTCTCTTGTCCTGGGAGCCTGGACTAGCAGAAAAGGAGCCAGTCCAACAGGCATTTGTGTTGCAGAGTTGCAAACTTGCGGCTGCACAGCAGCTAGTTCTTAAAGCCATCCCTGCTACAAATTGCTAGTGCAAGGGCAGCTTGTCATAGCCCAGCTACTTTATTCCACATCACCCAAATAAAAGGTGATGACAAAGACCCTTCCAAAGGTGCTGAAATGACCCTAGACTTAATCATCTCTATTCCTTAAAGATGATTTTCTCTATTTACATTAGCTAGTGTTATAAATTAAGGCTTTACAGACTGTAGTGCACATGCAACAAATCCTGACTGAGGATAAAGGCATCTGCTCTGTACCCTCTCCATAAGAGGCTGGTGGAAACAAGTCCAAGCATTTCTGTGTTAAATGCAGCACCCTCTTTATTATCTGTCCATTGTAATTCAGCAGCGTCTGATGCAAACAATAGCACTATACAAAGCTCTGAACAAGGATATGTTGCACCTACAGTCTGGCTAATGGATTCAATGTTCCAATGACCTTCCTGTGCCTTCAGACTTCCCAAAAGGCTAGACCTTGTTCAACAGTTCTGTACGTGCTTTCCTTACGGCAGCCTTTGCCATAAACAAACAACTGGGAGCATAAAGAATTACTTTAGCCTCAGCTTGCAGAGGTGGCTGCAAGCTCCAGACTATTTCAAATCAGGACACAGATTTAGACAACACTATGAACGGACAAGCAAGATATAGGTAGGTACAAATATTGCTGCTCAGATGAGATTCTGAAATATATGTGTGACAGGGGGACTTTGGAGACAACAGAGAGTAATACTGCAGAATTGTATTGACCCCGAGCAGACCAAAGTGGTGAATTGAGAACTAAGAGCTTATCAGTGAGGAAAACACGGAACAAAGTCAGGATGAAGCCTTCAAAAGGTGGAAACACCTTACCTTTTCCATTTGCCATTTTGTTGAAGACATAGGTCTGTAGTCGTCCAGAAACATCTTCTGAGTTGGTGGTGAGACCATTCTTCACAGCTTGGAATCCATACAGTACCACCATAGGTTTGTGACCCAGCCACAGTGTACAGATGTTGCCATATTTTTTTGCCAGCTGTAGGTTAGATCAATGCCAAAAAAAAAAAAAAACCCATGGGAGAAATATCAAGCCCATGATGGGCTGGGCTGCTCTCTTACAGCATGACATTACTCAGGAGCTCAGGAAGAGAAAAGGGACGTTGGTTTTGTTTTGCAGTGAGACTACTTACCGCAGTAGGGTTCTGGGCTCTCTCTGGGAACCCACTATTCACAGCAATATGAATGATAAAAGATGCTCTTCTCATTTTAAAAACTTGGTTTGGGTTGCCTTGGCAATAATAACAGTTAGGAAAATGCCCCTGACCAAGTGTTTACAGATACATTTTGGGTTTCACATGAAAGTTCACCTGCCCACTCTTGACTCCAGTTTTCAGCTCCCTATTTCATTGCCGCAGCCAACAACTAGAACTTCTTGAAATTACATATTCCAGGTGTAACTCTCCTTCTAGTACTGCAGATTTCAAGTTTCAATGTCAAGACATCACCCCCTCTTACACAGAACTACTGTAAGCTGTGGCATCTGAGTATAGAGCCCACATCTGCTCGGCGAGTGAGGGGGTCTGCTCTCAGGCAAACCTCTGGGTATTCAGCAAGGACAAATTCCCTGACTCTAGCCAAAGACACAATACACCTCTGTTTTTCCACCATGATGAACATGTACCCACCATAAAAGTTTAACATCAAGATCTTTTAAGTTCCTTTTTCCCCAAAGCCAACATTCTCCAGCTGCAACCAGGTACGCCCTGACTTGCATGTTACACTTAGACTTAAAGAAACGTTGCAACTTGAAAAATATATGGACACACTGGATTCTTTTGTGAAGTTTTGACTCAGTGGAGGATGTGAGCACTGAAAGGACCTGTGTTAACATGCTTAGCATGGATCTAATTCCCATCAGCTCCTTCCTTTCACCATCATTTACACCCTTAGCTCATCTGCAAGGAGCAATTCCCAGACTAGACTTCATAAAAACAATAGAGCTAAGGTTTTGGCTGCACATGGGATACATTCTTCTTTCTATCCCATGACAGCAGGAGACATACTAGCGTGCTTTTCACATCTTATGAATCCAAAACATCTTGTATTAGAAGACTTTCTGTATGCAACTGTGGTGGGAAATCAGAGAAACACTTTTCTTTCAAGGTAAATAGCTTCTCTTAAAAACAGAAGTCTCTTTTGAATCAAAATTACTGTCCTCAGTTCTGCTTAACTTGCACACATAGTAGCTTTCATGTAAGTGAAATCTGCAGTGTCTAACTTAACTTATTCAGGCACTTTAATTGACTTCCATGATTCACCTTCCCTCGGGATTAAGTCCTCCCTGCTACCACATTAGCCTGTCAACAGCCATCACTAGTTTTTGCCTCAATAGCTCCTCAGCTCACATTGGCAAATACCTACCTTTTTCAGACTCCCATGATCAGCTCTAAAATTTATCCACCACAGGCCCCCAATGATGGGAAATGGGGTTGGTCCAGAAGGAAGTCCGCGAGTTTTCCATTGCAATTTCAGGAACTGTGCACCCAAAAGAAACAAAACCAAGGAAAGGAGAACTATGCTTATCATCATTTCACACCTCCAAAACTACTCTAGCACTGAGAAAACTGCTGTGAACGTCTGCTGAAATGACTCAATATTGTTCTTCCTAACTGTTCCCTGTCACATTTAAGCTTTCTGAATTTTTCTCCTCCCTTTCTGACCACACTTCCTGATCCCAGAAAATGAGGAACGTTCCCATTCTTGACTGTATTTAATACACCCCCGTGCTGCAATATGCTAATAGCTACCACCACTTTAAGATCCAGTAGAGGCTAGAAGGCGGGCACCTCATTCAGAAACACTCCTTTGACCAACCAGCTGGATGGAACATGTCACTCAAAGCACTGACTACATGCAAGCCAAGAGCTCAGATATGAAGCTGCAGCTGACATCCAGGCACTGCGTCCACAGCCAAGGACAGGAGCACTCCCCATGCAGCATTCTCAAGGCAGGGACAAAAGGAAGTGGTCAGTAGCCTTGTATAAGAGTGGTCAGGAACCGAGAGCAAGGCCGTGCTGTAATCTGAGTTTCCACAGTAAACAATACTGCAAAAGGCACCGTGAAGAATCAAACGCAGCTCGTACTACTGAGAAAAAGCCCAACAGATCTCATATGCAGAGAATCACCAAGTTCATCACATCTCAGGAGCCACCACTGAACTTTCTCTGGAAAGATTCTGAAGCTTCTGATAGAATCAAAACCTTCTTCTACCCACCAAAGGCCTGGCTGCATCCTGATCTGCACTTTTCTGAGCACCTCAGGTCTACACACCAGAGCTCACTCACTGGCCAGCCTGCAACCACAGAGCATCTGGAAGAAGCCAGCCAAGCGCCTCTCACTGCTCCCTACACCCTACACAGCAGATGATATTGAGGGAAGTGGTCTGAGAAGGGCTACTTCAGACCCAGCATGGCTGGACCATGGATCAGTGTGCCCCAAGCACCATTTTCTCTTTTCCTCCAGCCCCGTACCATGACTGGTGGAAGACTAAACTCCAGTGCAATAAAGGAGCTAAGGAAATTACAGGATTTCACAAAGGTCAAGCTGTAGCCTAATTTTCCTCCAGCTCCCTCTAACTAGCACAGACATTTCACACAGCAAACTCTTTACCTGGCTATAATGGCAAAGAAAAGTGGACATGAAGATGGTTTCCCCACAGCAGCTTATTCAAAGAATCTCCCTCTGGTTTAACGCTAGAAGCCTCTGACATTTGACTTCCTCAGCTGTGGCTCCTCTTCTGGACTCAGTGTAGATTTTTCTCACCTCTGTGTCACATAATTACTAGAGACCACAGCCTAAAGGACACATAGGTCAAGAGAGACTTCTAAGACAGCATTAAATCCCAGGTGCTGCCTTTTACCACAGCCTGCAGCAGCTTGCTGCCTAGCAGCACGACAGGCTCCACCTCACCTGCATGTGTTCAGAGCAGCATTTCCCAACAGTGGCTACCCAGGGACTGGCAAGCATAGGAAGAAGCAAGTGCCAGATGTTCTAGGAGAGCACTGGAAATCCCGAGGGGAGGTGGCAGTGTGCTGCCTCAGGGGTCTGTAACAATTTCAGGACAAGTGCTCTTATGCTCATTTTACAGGTGGAAAAATCCTGGTGGTGGGAGAGGAAGGAGAGCACTGTTAGAGGTATGGGTCTTCAGAACAACGTGGGTGAGGGTTCAGCAACCTCGTGGGCACCAGTTCACCTTGTGGCCATGACTCCACCTGCAGCAGGAGTCCCAGCAAGGTAATCATAGTGAGCTCCTCCACAAACACAGCCTTTGCTTTGGCTCAGCCCAAGTTCTGCTGAAAGCAGGGAGCACAGGCCAGCACTCTTCAGGAATCACCACACTCCAAGATAAGAGCTCTGTTGCTCGTTTGGAAGCACAGACCAACAGCTCCACTGGCTGGCTACTTTTCATATCAGGTCTAGAGCTGGATGCCTCCTTCAGCAGCCAAGGTTTTCAGACTCCCTGTTGGGACAGAGTTCTTGTCCAGTATGAGGCTTTAAACATTAGAGTTTCTGCCTTCTCTCAGCAGGAGGACTTCTGCTCAGACAGAATTAATGCCAGAGTCTGTAATTCTTTGCTTTATTTTTAATTCACAGCACATGAAGGCGTGTATACAAAGACCTCTGCAACACAAGAAACTACAAACAGGAGCGGTTCTTAGAAGATTTCTTGAGTGAAGCTAGGGGAATAGGCTGGCCTTCCTCAGATACTGAAATATTCCCTGTGCAAACCACACATCCAATACTCTGCTGCAACTTCTGCTTATCATATGCAACTTCATGCTGCAACCTCTATTTAGCTTAACATATGTTGTTTCAATGTCATGTTTTCTTCCACTTTCAGAGCTCCTTTCACTACATAATCTCTCCATTTTTTTTTTAATTACCACGGTCTTTATAGCAAAATCTAATCTGAACTGTCCGTAGAGTCCTACACCTGCAGAGGCCTGACCCATGGCAGAAACCAGTAGATGCTCTTGTTAAAATAACAGCTGAAGGTGGTCACTCACACTCAAAGCCGAGCTGGTCGCCTCTCCCCACAAACACCAGATTTACATGTGCAGAACAGTAACTGCCTCAACAGCCAAGCACAGATGCTCCGAGTTTAAACATTTGGCAGCATTCTCCCATGCTCTCTATCTCCCTGCTACTGAAGTCCGCCGGTAATAATCTCTTTCTCCTGTGAAAGGGGATGAATCTGTCCTGAATAGTTAGAGGAAACAAAGGCACCTGCTTTGAAATGCATAGTTCAGCACATTACTTATCCAAATAAATCACGACACTTTTATCAGTACTCTGCAGTTTTGAGTCTCTTTAAGGGTGTTTTCTCCAAGTTCTGTTTTTTATAACAGATAAATGTCACCATTCTTTTATTCACTATACATTCAGGGAAACCAAGAAGTCAAACTTTGGATTTTTAAAGTTTTCTAACAAGGAATGAACTAGTCAGTAAATGAAAACATTATTGATAGCAACCTGACTGGAGAATATAACAACACTTAACCTGTCTAGGTACAAATGCTTGCATTTTTTGATGAGTTTGTTACATTGACTAATGTTTAAGTTTGTGATCTGCTATAAAACCTGGATCCTTATCTGCACAGCTTCTGCTTAGACTCTTTCTTCACCATATAATTAGAAATAAACCACAGTATGCAATTACATTATCCCTAGCCTTATTGAACAGTGGATGAGTTTTTCAGGTAATTTTTTCAGTTTATAGTGCTTGTTTTCATGTCAGCTCTAAATTTATCAGCACATTCTTCCATCTATCAAACAAGTTATTGATGAAAGTACTCAATATAACAGGATTCCCAACTGCAAAACTACATTTGATATATTCATCTTACCAGTGAGCTTCAAGCTTCAAATTAGGTGCAAGAAAGAACATAAACTAAAGCCCTGAGACAAACTAAAACCCTGCAAAATAGGCAAAAGCAGATATAAATGTAATTATTGAGACTGTTCATAGCTAGCAGCTCAAGTATTGATGAGAAAAAGAACTGACAATAAAAGAGTAATACCTAAAAAGCAGAGAACTGGGAGACAGCAACTCAGTGACACTGAGATTCAGCTAAATCCAAGGCACACCAGGGGCTGACATTCACCCATTTGATGGCTGCATGGTGCACAGGGACTCGCAAAGTGTCTCAAGAGCAGTGGTAAGCATTAATGCTTAGCCCAGTAGCACGTTAACCACAGGTAGCTACTATATAAACCAAGAGATAATTCCATTATAGTTTTAAATTGTGTATGGTCTGCTGGCAGAGACTCTCTGTGTACAGTACAGTAAAAGGTATCTGTACAAAGGTGATCCAGGGAGGGTAGGTTGCAAAGGCCATAAAAGGGGGGGGGGGGAGAAGGAGGGAAAGGAGGAAAAACCCAACAAAACTCACAAAACCAAACCCCTAAGACTTTGAATTTGTTGCATTTTTCTAAGTTCTGAAGCGGGATATGTGCAATATAGTTGTTTCAAACCATTTCAAATTTTCAATATTTATTTTTTCATTTTCTTTTGACATCAGAGGGAGGAACAACATTCAAATATTTCACATTTTCCTCCAGGCTGTTCATTTATTTGGTTTCTATTCTGCATCTTTTTCAGAATTTCTGTAGCTATTGCTCACCGGATGTTACCTCCAGTAACGGAACAAAAGAAAGGTGGCAGAAAAATAACATTAAACACAGATCATTTCTATTAAAAAAAAAGCCTGCACTCCATACTGAGCTTTTCCTTTCAATTATGTCTAGACGAGCTCCCTCTATCAAAGGAATACATACGATTACCAGCTTCTCTGAATGTCCTCCGACAATGCAGCCCTGTGTCAGCTGCCGTTCAGGTTTGGGGCACTACCACACCATTGAAAATGGATTAGATCTTTCCCAATGCTGGGCAGTCAGAAACTCTTCAATATTTCAGCCTGTGTTGCTTCCCGAATAAGAACGTGAATGGGATGAGTGTTGTTACCTTTTTACAAAGTCTCAAACGCGCTAAGGGCTGAACACTTCTCAGCCACCTTTGTAGAACTCAGGGTTACTGTTTCCCTTTCAGTGAGAAACAGAACTCTAACATCCATTTCAGCAAGTCTTATCTCAAAATTGTCTGTTCTATCCATGACTTCTGCCATCCCAAGTACAACATCTAGGCTACTAGACACTGCTCCGAAAACCTGTCAAAGAGTGCTGAAGCTGCAAACACTCAAACATTAGAAAGTGCCAGAAATAAGATTGTCTGCACAGTATTAATGACTTAGTCCCAATACTTCAGCAAGAAGAGGGCAACTGACTTGATGTGCTGTGGTTTAGCCCACGAAATGCTTGTCTCTCTCCAACTCCTCTGCAGCTGACTGTGGAGGGCTGCCAAGACTGTACAGAACTTCACAACCCAGCAACACTGAAAGGGCACCAGACTTTAGTAGCTCCCACACCATTAGGATACACAGTGCCACAGCACCCGTGTGAGGTTTGCATTGCTTTCACCTAAATAGCACTGCACCACAAAACAAACAAATAAATAGCAAGCAACAGAAAAACAAAATATGAGGAATGTTCATAACAGTCACTTCCTCCCTAGCAGCCAAGGCTCTAGCTCTCACCCTGCTCTCCCCACAGGTCAGCGATGCATACTGCCTCAGCTTGCTACACCCTCAGAAATATGCCTGAAAATGAATAAATTAATTACAATCCTGTGTGAGAAAACCTTGATAAATCTCTCCAAGATTGCATATACCATCTGGTTTCACTTTGGGATGACCAAGTACCTTATTACTAGCAGGAAGAGTTAAAGCGACAGAGCTCTGAGCAACCTGATCTAGTCGAGAATGTCCCTGCTCACTGCAGGGGGCTTGGACTAGAAGACCCTTAGAGGTCCCTTCCAGCCCACAGTGTTCTATGACTTTGTTACAATTCACTGTAATGCAGAAGTGACAGTACTTAAATGAACTCTGTTAATGGCACAAATTTTGAATTAAGGGACAAAATACCAATAAAGTAATGGTGAGAACAAGCAGGTACAGGCAGGTCATTACAGAGAAGCTTTTTATAAGCAGATTGTTTTGAGGAAAATCAGTTTTCCTTGATCCATTATTTTCAGTACATGTAAGCAGCACCTCTCCCTGCAAGCTTTGCTTGTTCTTATCTGACAAATATTATTTCAAGAGCTCACCAATAGAGATGACAGAGATATTCAGTTAGTTCAGAAAACCTTTTCTAATGAAGGTTTCAGGCCATAGGAATAAGAAGGAAATGCAGGGAACAGGGAAAGAACAGAACAGAACCAGTCATAGCTACCACCTACATCTTGGCTTTCATTAGTCAATCTCAAAGCTCTTTTGAAAAGCAAGTATCAGGGTTGATTAGGACCTGAGAGATAAAGCAAGTTCCTGAGAGTCACAGACAAGTTATGAACAGCTCTACGAACAGAATTTGAAGTTCTCAAGTCCCATTCCAATACTTTGTCTATGCAACCTAAACAGGTCTTCAATCTTCAGGTCCCAGCAACACAGATGGGGCAACAGGCGGCGTTATTTATTTCTAATGCACATAAGCAAAGTTGTCTTTACCTAAACTGAAGAGAAACACAGAATGGGAACGTCCTTTGATCACATTTCCCAGTCTTGTGTTCACTCTAGTTTTGTGCTTGAAGCAACGCTCTCCCTCCCTCCATGCTTGCCTGGACAACTGTGTAATTCTCTTCCCAGAAAGAAATTCTGACACCACCAACCAATTAAAAGCTCCTGTTATAAAGCTCTTAAAAGGTCAGGGTACACTGCAGGAAGGAACAACTAAATTGAGAAACCCAAATAAGTGCCTCCACTAAAAAAAAACCAAACAAAAAAAAAAATCCAAAACAAAACAAAAAACCAAACAAACAAAAAAACCCCAAACAACAAAGAACCAACCTACTTAGCAGTTGTCTGCTCTGTTTAGCTTGACATCAGGCCAGGCAGCAAGCACAGCATGGAACCAGTTGGTGCTTTCTAATACACACTGAGTCTGTCTCTGCAGCAGAAAAAAAAAAAACCCTCGAGCCCTGATATTTATGGCATAGCAGATGACACACACCCTGGGCAGAGGCAGAGCAGGAACCCTTTCCACCCCCCGCATGTCACACTGATCATTTGTTTGCTTCACATCTTTCCAAAGATGCTGTTCTTTCCTGGTCCTCTGCAGTTGTTGCATATGCTTCCCACTCCTATTACAAAAAATATTCCCACCATTACAAAAGCAGGTTTCTTCATTTGTTCAAAGCAACCAAACCTAACATCTGTCATCTCAACTGGTGAGCTCTTGCAATAGAATTTGTGTCAGAGGAGAGCGAGCAAGATTTATGTGAAGAGCTACTGCTCACATAAACTGAAAATAGTAAAATAAGGAATATTGAATTCTTGCAAAACAGCTTCCTTGCTTTTCCATTCCTTGTAAACTTCATCCTAAGTTTTCTGAAATAACTTTGCCTCACCATACGTCAGCATGCCCACAGCTCTCACCTAGCAGGAGGAAAACTGTGAGAAAACCTTGGTAAATCTCTCCAAGATTGCATATACCATCTGGTTTCACTTTGGGATGACCAAGTACCTTATTACTAGCAGGAAGAGTTAAAGCAATGGAGCTCTGAGCAACCTGATCTAGTCGAGGATGTCCCTGCTCACTGCAGGGGGCTTGGACTAGAAGACCCTTAGAGGTCCCTTCCAGCCCACGGTGTTCAAAAGGCCAGGCTCAATCTAAGCCTCTAGTACGACCCAGCAGGACCCAGATTTACCCTGCAGAATGGTCTAGGAGAGCAGGCAGCAGAAGGACAGGGGCACTGCAAAAGTCAGAAGACAGGATACCCTGCAAGTATAGAGCAAAGAGAGGGGACCTCGCTAGTAATGAAGTAGCCTCATATGTCTGAGAGGGCTTTATATCAAATTAACTAATCATGGTAATGAGAATGCAGATTTATGACGAAATTTAATCCCAATGGAGTATGGTGCCAGACCTATACAGAAAAGATGTGGTGTTAGATCTATTGCTGAGCTCCCCCAAAGCTGAAGCGAGATGGCAACACTCACTACAACACTGATCAGAGGGGCTGCAAGGGTGAGAACCACCACAGCAAACTGAGACTTCACCACCACCACGTGGCTGGGTGGACACCACACTGAGCTGCAGCGCACAGACTCAGGCTAGAAACTGCCAGTGACTACTTCAAGAGGCAACCACTTAGGGACCTCAAAGCAAAGCTGCTGCTCATTCAGCACGGTGGGCACCAAACAATCGCTGTACAGAGGTGTCCCAGTGTATTTAACTTTATTATAATGCTTTTGGTTTCTGATTGCTCCAGCCACTTGTGGGCTCCACAAAACATTAAGCTAGAAAACAACAGGATTAACAGGGCATAATACATTTATGTTTTGTTCTCCAGTGGTGGAGAGCAACAACTTTCAAAGCAACCTACTGTAGTCCACAGATTACATCAAAGTCAGTGAATCACATGTAAGAAATGTAAGCCTCCTAAGTTAAACGTTCCTACTTATTCGTACAAACTGCTCCTAGAAAGCTTATGGGGTCCACAGATCAATGAAGATTAAAATTTTTGCCTCTTTCTTGTTTATTTGTTCTTTTTAACCAAAAAAAAAAAAAAAAAAAAAAAAAAAAAAAAAAGAACCCTTGGACTTTTTAAAACCAAAATATGCAACAGAGAAATTTAATCTTTTTCAAAAACAAATTTGAG
>JAAGNO010011216.1:106581-118133 GCA_033439905.1 Ceryle rudis
AGCATGGGGGATCACAAAAAAAAAGAAAAATAAATTTTTTGCTCTTTTTCTATTTTTTTTTTTTCTTTTAAAAAAAAAAAAAAAAAAAAAAAAAAAAAAAAAAAAAAAAAGAACCTGTGCATTTTTTCACTCCAAAATCTGCACCAGGAAATTTTAATCCTTATCAGAAATAAATTTAGAAAACACCATACAATCCACTGGACTGAACAATAATCTCTCCATTGTGTTCTGCAGAATATCATAAACTAGAGTATGATAAAAGGGGAATATTCCAACATTTAAAAAGTGTAATATAAGCCATTCATTTAGCTTTATGCTGTATGGACTCAATTCTTTTTCACCTCAGAGATCATATGCTGACAGACAAGTATTGTGTAGATGTTTTGTCTTCTCTAAAAGAAACCACATAATAATCACAGCATTACAGAAAGGAAATAAGCAATGCATTCTTAGTATTTTTATGTTTAACTACAGGAAACTGCATGAGGTGTTACCTTATGCAAGACGCTCAATATCCTTGGATAACTGTTCAATAATTAGCGTTTAGACCCAGTAACAATACTAATAAGGAAACAAAATTTTAAGCGAAAACAGAGATAGATCACAATTACAGGTCATAAAAGGGGGTAGGTGTGGCTTGGCTGACTGCAAGAGACCACGTATTTCAGTTTTCTAAGGACTTCAGCTTGGGAAAACTGTAGATTGTAAGGGAGAGAGAGATGGCTAAAGCAGACGTACAATCTTCAGGAAGAATTTGACTTCAGTAAAGGCAAACTCATCTACACAACTCCTAATTTTCAGAGGAAGTCATATGAAAACATACAACAAACCAAACCCAACCGAAAACCAGTGAGAAGCTAAAATTTTGATAAGATGTTGGGGATTGCTGAATTTTTTATAGCTCTAGTAGTATGTCTCCTGATTTTGCAGTTCCTAAAGCTGCAATGGATGCGTACCCAGCTTCCTCCAGGACCAGTTCCTCTCCCCATCATTGGAAATTTGTGGCTGCTGGACTTCAAACTTCGTCGAGAAACTCTCACTAAGGTATTTATTTATTGCTATGGCTGAAAATTAATCTGGATCTATGTAACTTAAATTGTACATTGCATAGGAACAGTCTAAACTTGAAACTATTTTTTGTAGCTAGATAATCAGCCAATTTAAAAGAATTCAAGGACCCTCAGAAAAAAAAATTCTGAGTAATAAACACCACAATTGCTTTATTCCTTGTTATTTCCTTTCTCTTCTTGGATACAGTAACATCCATACATAACATTATCACACACACTGTCAATATCATGATATTCCATTGACAGTTTCAATGTTTTTCTGTGTTGGTATCTAGTCCTGTGCACCACCTCTAGCAGAACTTCCTTTGCCTGACACCAGTGTCACTGGAACATCTCCAGGCCATGAGTGGTCCAATCTCCCTTAGAAGACCAAACATACTCTAAGTCTTGTTTCTTATTTGTACATCAAAAAGATTTATTCTCTGCAGCAAACAGATTGTTACTAAAACAAAGCAGGAAAAAGTATTGCTGTTATGTTAACATGATTCCTTTATAAACCTATCGATACTATTAAAGAAAAGTAAGAAACTTGCTTCAAATTATTTTAAGGAAAAATACAAGCGTGATCTGAGGAATGACAATAGAGAAGAACAAGAGAAGTCATATGGAAGCTATGGGAAAAAAAATGCAAAAATGTTTTTTAGCTTTCTTCAGTAGAGGCAAGAAAATATCATATTTTTGGTTCGTTAATAAAATAAACATAAAAGCTCTGGGATTTTGCCTGTGTTCATTTGTTCTTTACTCTGAGCCGACAGAGAAAAACCTCTCTTTCTTGTTCTGGAAAATTTTCAGAGGTGGTCTTCTGAGACATGTCCTTAGTATCTCTTCTGCAAAGTACAAATATCCTCTGGTCCTAAAGCACATTACAACAGAAGGCTATTTTTTTCCTCAAACCTGCAATTCAATTCACTGATGGCAAATGGGTTAGTTACAACTACAGACCACTCTTAAAATCGGTATTTAAGTGCATGCCTTCCCTGGTTTACATTTTTTAATTTACTGTTATTAACTCTTCAGTTAACCAACACCTACGGAAATATCTACACGTTGTGGATGGGACAGACCCCGCTGGTTGTACTAAATGGATACAAAGCAGTGAAAGATGGCATCATCACCCACTCAGAGGAAATTTCTGGAAGACCTCTCACCCCGTTCTACAGGGATATGATGGGTGAGAAAGGTACAAGATGTTACAATACTGAAAAATGAACAACATAAAGAAGAAATATGCTCTCCTGTATGTAGGCACATGTGAGTTACTGCTATACCTCACATAACTGGGCTTATGTAGCAAAGAGGTTCCACGCAGAGCCAGAATATTAATCAAAGAACAAAAATTTCTCCTCTGATAAAGCATACTACTGACTTTTTTCCTTCCCAACAGATTCAAAAGAGTATTTGCCTAGAGGAGTTGTCCTTCAGCTGTATCAGTTCAAACACAGGAGGCTGTTCACGTAGAAGACAACTACAGACAAAGCCCTTCTGTCCATACCCAAAACCACTACCACTCAGTGTCCAACAACTATATAGCTGACAGTCATAAAAACCTGAGAGACCAAAAGTCAGTATCTGAAATCATGCTATCTTTTTTGTTAGTGACGTATAACCTAATCTAAAACCAATTTTGCCTCCTGCAGTGAAAGGACTTTCCTTCCCAGCAATGAAATAAGTTTCTGTGTTCTTCAGGCATTTTTCTGACAAGCGGACACACCTGGAAGCAACAGAGACGCTTTGGCATGACAATTATAAGAAGCTTGTCCCTCGGTAAGAACAATCTGGAGCATCAAATTCAAAGAGAGGCCCATCACCTTGTGGACATCTTTGCAAACATGAAAGGTACATTCACTAGAATAGCAATTAATTTCTGTAATACAGTAGATAAGGGAAATAAGTTTTACAATGCATTTTTACAAGCAATATAGATATACTTCATGGTAGTGGAACTTTACTGGCTTCTTAATTGCATTCTTCACAAAAAATGTTTTGTCTGCACAGTGGGCAACATAAAATTGTTTTTTGAAATACGGATAGCAAAACAATGCTTATTATCAACAGTCTTGGGGACAACTGGTAACAATTCTTACATTCAAGGAGTATAGAAAAACCCTATGTTCTTCTCCACAAAATACACAATTTGTGACCTGCTGCAAGTCATTCTAGGACAGCAGACCTTTAGGATTTGGCAGAGAAAGAACCTTAACACAAGGAACGTATCATTCAGTTGTCCAACAAAACTTCTTTTTAAGATTTGGATGAAATAGAAACCAATAGAATTTTAGCAAGATGCCAAAATAAAGCAAATAAAGATAAATATTCTGACCAGCCAAATCCCTCACCCACATCACGTTCCATACTGATGCGAAAATAGAGAAGTTGCCTAAGGTCTCTCTCCAACTCTCCTTGCACTAAACACAGCAAAATGGCCCTTCTCTCGTCTGAAAGCAGCATAGTCACAGATCTTTAAAATGTAAAAGGTGAATAAACCATCAACTCCAAGCCCCTGTACAGCCCAAATCTCTACCTTCAGTGTAATCCTTCCTCAATTTTAAACTCAATAATTGTATTTACTCTTTGCAAGAAGGACTACTAATGTTGGACTGAAGTCAGAGATGTATAAGCCACCATTTTCCAAAGTAGAATATTTCAAAGGTTGTCATTGTACTTAATTTTATCCTGGATTTGGCCTCTGTTCACTTTAACCCTTTTTAAGGGGAGCTGTTTTCCATCCTGTAAAATACACATTATGGGAGTTTTGTCAAACCAAAAGGATACAAGTCATTTCAACGTGACTAAGAAATTGAAACTTTTTTTTTTTCCTGGTTTGGGGGAGGGGGAAGTCAATTTTGTTTTTTAATTGCCAGACTTCAAATATGTGCTCTGGATTTGAAGCCATATGTTCCAATTAACCGCTTGTGTTTTCACACAACACAGAACACAAGTCAGAGTGGGTAAGAGACCTAATGTTTGTCTTCTCAAAACCCATAATCACAGCATTTTACAAGAGTAAAAAGCAGTCTGAAAATAAAGATTCCCTGCACTTACAATCCATCCAGTTAATTTGTATTAAACTGAAGTTTACTTGTGTGAAATTTAGCTAGAAGTAGTCTGATCTTCCACACACTGAACTACTAGTATTGGTTTTAAAAAAAAAAAACCAAACCAAACAAAAAAAAAAAAAAAAAGAGAGAGAGAGAGAGAGAGAGAGAGATACTCCCTTATTTTTCTCACAGTAGTTTATTCAGAAATATTCACTGGTACCTCTTATATTCACAGGCAAACCTTTTGACCCCCACACTTCCATTGTCCACGCTATTGCAAATATAATCTGTGCTGTTGTTTTTGGTCACCGCTTCTCCAGCGACAATGAATCTTTCAACAAGCTGATCAAAGCAGTTTATTTTGTGATCTACTTTCAAGCCACTATCTGGGGCAGGGTAAGAACGTAATTTTCTGATTCTTACTCCCTAAAAAGCATTCGTGCTTCACAAGTTAAACTAAAATTCAGTGACAGTTATTCCCAAACATTTCCATACCATTACTCTGCAAGCCATTATGCAGTAAGAAATACATACTTTGTATATCTCTTTACTATCTTATATCGTTAAAATAAAAGAACTTTTAAAATATAATTTTCATTTAGTCTTCAGAATACAGAATTGCAGTTACGAAGAACTAAGCCTTCACGTTCCTAAGATCTTCTCACGTAGCTCATGTGAACACCCAGATCTGAGTTATTGCAAGTTTCCTATAAGATACAGGTGACAATTTCATCACGTCAAAAAGAATATTTTGAAGTTCCTGAACATCCAACTATTGCTTACATTGTGAAGATGTTGGTCCATTGACATTCTGTAACACTGTGACGTTCTCTGACATTTTCATACAGAGATTTCTTAAAAGTCAGAGTAAGAATCAAAGTTGAGAAAAATCATAGAATGGTTTGGGTCAGAAGGGACCTTAAAGATCACCTAATTCCAACCACCTTGCCATGGGCAGGGACAAAAATGTCCTGCTTGTGAGCCAGATTCAGCCCTCAATTACTCTGATTCACACATTTGTGGAAGAACCTGTTGCATTATTAGGTAGGCATCAAAAAAGTAAAATTTAATCATTCCCCTACTCTCCTGTGACCAGTTACCACTCATTACATGATGTTGACATTTTGGTCAGCCGATGAGGAAGGAGAAGGCTGCACTGGCCAATAGATTCATAATCACAGGCCACAAATAAAACAAAGGCTTTGTCAGTAGCCCTAGAGACTGAAGTCCGGTCACTAAATACACACAGTACAAAGAAATGGGGAGGGGGGCGGGGGGAGGCTTTCCCCCCCCCAACAGATACACATGGCAGTTCCTCTGGAGGAAAGCTTTCTAAGACTAAGAGGTCAAGTCACCTTCCACACCTTTTCAGTCTTCAACCTCTCTGTTAAGGATAGAAAGTGTGATTATTGAATACTGACCTTCAACATGATCATAACAACTCAGACTACTCCGTATCATGAACAATCATTAACAAATCTCCAACATGTTATCCTCACTGCTAACTCACTTAGAAAACAGTGTGAAGGGTTCATAAACACTCTTCAAAATGGAGAATCATTTATGTTGGAAGGGACCTCTGCATGGGAACTCGATGCTCAAAGCAGGCCTAATTAGATTGAGTTGTTTTGGGATTTGTCTGGTCAAGTCTTCAAGTCTCCAAGGATGGAGATGTCACACAGACCCTCTGGGAAACCTGTTCCCAGTATTTAATCTCTCTCCTGGTAAAAATAAAACCATTTTCAAATAACAACCCAGAACTAAAAAAAAACCAAACCCAACACCGCAGACAAAAGAACCACCCCCACAAAAAAGTAAATAAATAAATTCATTTTCTTACATCTACCCAGGATTTCCCATGATTTGTGTTTATGGCTTCTCATGCTAAATAGGAGCCATGCGTTGCAGTGACTTCCAGAGTTATCAGGAAACCAGAACTGGGTTCTCGACTGAAAAGAGCTCAAGTTTCTTTCTTTTTGTTTAAAATCACAGATGTATGATGCTTTCCCATACCTTATGCACCACCTCCCAGGACCTCATCAGGAAGTGTTTGCATACAATGGCTTCATGCACAATTTAGTGATGAAGGAGGTCCAGACTCATGAGAGACAGAATGCAGGTGATCCACAAGATCTCATTGACTTCTACCTGGTTCAAATAACAAAAGTAAGTATCCATTTATCACACTGTCCCCTCCTTGGCCTCGATGTCTACTGCAAACACTTGTTCAGCTAATTGCTACAGAATTTTTCTATGCAAGCTTGCTTTGTTTAGCACTGAAGATTTTTTTGAGTGGGCTGCTCACTGTTTTCATCAAATGGTGACAATTTCTACACGAGCAATGAAATGTCTGAAATTATCCACTTTATACTCTTCTTGTGAATATACCCTACAGACCAAAGATGACCCTACTTCTACGTTTACTAAAGACAATATGGTTCAGACTGTGGTTGATCTTTTGCTGGGAGGGACAGAAACTACAAGTACCACCCTTCTCTGGGCACTGCTCTATATGGTACAATACCCAGAAATACAAGGTGAGCAAAAGCGTTATCAGAGAGAACCATGTTCAGCCTTACATCATAATGAACATCACTTATGTGTAAGTATCCGCTCAACTGCTTACAATACATCAAAATAACCTCTAACATTGAATATGAATGATGGTGGACCAACAATTCAGATCTAGAAAATGATAGTTTGATAAACAAAACTAACATGTGCTTTCCCCACTAGTTCACTAAGGAGCAACACTAACAGAAATTAGCAGTAGCCAGTGTTTTATCTCACAAGAAGGGGATGGCAAAGACAGAATAACAAGCTAAAGACATTTCATATGTAGCCTAGTATCTTCCTAACCATCAAAGTGGAAAAGCTTTAAAAAACATACTTAGTCTCATGTGTATTTATAAACATAACAGAAATTACACCTGTAATTCCAAATTCTAATTCTTTTTTTCGAAACTTAGAACTTGATCAACTGAAACTTGCACAGTGGCCAACATGCCAACGCATTACAGAGCAACAACATTTCTTTCTTTTCCCCAGTTCAGAAATCCGCTGGAAAACTGGGGCAAGAAAAGTTAAAATATTTTCATTTCTCTGCAGAAAAGGTTCAAAGAGAGATAGACTCTGCTCTGGAACCCTCCCGTCTCATCAGCTATGAAGACCGTAAAAAGCTGCCATACACAAACGCTGTGATTCACGAGGCTTTGCGGTACAGCAATGTTACTTCTGTTGGGGTGCCTCGACAATGCGTGAGGAACACAACTCTGCTGGGTTTCCACATTAAAAAGGTACAAGGTATACATACATCTCTGTTTCTTAAAGCTCTGAGCTGCTAGTGTTCAGTATTTCTATGACATTAGCTTCTGCAATTCCTAACCTTGCATAGAGAGCATGTGGTAGCATATCCCAGACACAGAACAAAGCCCAGTGCTCTGAACCAGGGCTAAGTCTACATCAGCAAATGCAAAAGCAAGCTTGGGAAAAGGCTAAAAGCACAAGCAGCAAACACAAGGAAAACTGAAGTCTTTCTTCCCACTAGTCAAATATGGATGATGTCTGGGCATCAAAGCAGAACATGTGTTTTAAGGAATGAAGAAGAAATGAGGATTAATGAATGTCAGGCCAGCTAACTTTCACACATAAGGTAGCAGCCTGGTGTAACCTCGAGCAGCCTAGAGTCATGCCTAATAAAACACACCCCCATGCTTAAGATGACAGCAGCTCAGTGCAGTCAGCAATCCGACAGTCACATTGGCATGATATAAATGTCCCAAATATACTAAGCATAAAATTGTTGTGATGGAATTGAAAGAGCTAGTGAAGGCTACAAAAACAAACAAAAAAAAAAAAAAACCAAAAAAAACCCCAAAAAAACCCAAACCAAAAAGGAGAGTGTTACAATTAGCAATTATCACAATTATACAAGTATGTAAAATGATCCGAGCTCCTCTCTAGCTCAGACGTGAGGACACATCCACAGTCCTGACAGAAGATCATTTAGACAAAGGCAAACACATAATACGTTATGATAAACAGAAGATATGCAGGTCTGATATGTCTGTTATGTCTGGATGTGCACAGGAAAAGACTGAATTGAATCCAAACACCAGGCTGCAGGTAGAGGATAGCATATTATTTACTACAGAGAAGTCCAAATAGAGGACCAGTCGTACATGCAAAATACAACCTCTGCTTCTTCTTGCAGGGCACGCTTGTGCTGCCAAATCTGCACTCTGTTGTGTATGACTGTGAGCACTGGGCGACCCCTTCGAAGTTCAACCCAAATCATTTCCTAGATTTGGATGGCAACTTTGTGAACAAAGAGGCATTCTTACCTTTCTCAGCAGGTAATGCCCCATCATTTGAATATTCCTGACCTCTGCGTCCCGCAGCAGGACTAGAACCACCATTTCTAAAGTCTAAATGTGTTTTAAAACCACACTTTTATACAAATGTGTTTGACAGAGATTTAAAATCAGGTGTTCTACTGTAAGAGCCACAAAAATTGAATGTATAAAAAATGCACAACAAACAGAGAATGAGAATAGCCAAGAGACACTGGTATATGTATGGTTCTTACTGTAAGGGTATCTGAGCTCCTTAGTCTCTAATGTATTAAATCCTGGTAACACCCTCAAATCAGAAAATCAAGTTATTCTCACCTTACAAATGGGGAACCCAAAGACAAAAGTAATATTTTTGTTGAAATGTACACAGAAAATCTGTATAAAACAAGAAACCAAAACTCAGTTTCCCAAAACCTCCAGTAAGAGTCTAGCACCAAGTTCTCTTGTAGCTTCAGAAAACTATCAAAATCCTGCCTTTTCAGTAAAATACTATTAGGCAACCAAAAAGAAAAAAAACCCTACATTCTCACAAACCTATTACAATGCACAGCTTACCTAATTTACAGTGCAAACCACAGCAGTACAAAGACACGGGAGAAAAGAAAAAACAAGTGAAAAAAATCCTAACTCCAAGAGCTTCTTTCTTTAAACTACTAGCTTCTCCAATAAACAGATTATGAAGCAGCACAAAACAAGAAACTGGATTTACTGAAAATTAAAATATAAAAATTAAACAACAAAAACAGTGGGAAACAGCTGAAGGTTTTTTTATGTTACTGTGACAGATTACACTGTTACATGTGTGCTGCAGATAAAAAGCAAATAGTGTACTAAGTAACATACAAAGCAGTCAGATGAACCATAGTAAATCCAGATTTGAAAAACATTTGCCCAAATTGCCTGTAAATCCTAAAATCACATTTGCAAAACAGGTACTTAGCATTTTACCTCCTTTACTCACCAAATGTCCACTAGTTTACATGAATCAAAACAACTAATTTAAGCTACCACTTTAACCTGACCTAGGAAATTTTCTTTTTTTAACTTGCCTCAGTTGTCTTCTGGTTATATTATCTGAGTATTTATAAATCCTGAATATACAGCCTTTTTTTTTTAAGTCTGGAATACACAGATATCCTGAAATCTACTGTGAAAACAATATGCTAAAATGAGTCGCTGCATCTATACATCACTGCACATGCCTACGTCTCATTCCCTCAGCTTACATACCTGCTCCTGGGCGGTGGGACAGATAGTGGGCTACAAGGGCCCGATACAGCCGCCTTAATTTCAGTTGAAGGAAGCCTGATTCCATCCTTCCACTTAACTTCAGAATTGCACCCCCCAATGCTCCAGTCCTTTCTCCTCAACAACCACAGATAAGACTGAAGTATATGAAGCCTTTCAAAGTCTGTCTTAACTGAGAAACAATTCATGTTTCTCACAAACTAAGCATCAAAAATGGAAAGGGAGATTCTCATATATGAGGAAAAAAAAAAAAGGCAAACCAAAAACAACACACAAACCAAAAACCCAACAAAACAACCCCCCAAAAACCAAACTGCTGACAGAGATGTGCAGTTTCTCAGTAAAAAGAAATGTTTTCTCCACCTTCAAAGGCAACTTCTGTCCTTACAGAAGGGAGTAGGAAACAATGATCTTGCATTAAAAGAATTTCTGGAACTCAGTAAAATTTTGTTTGAAGCCCTTTTTCAGAACTTAACTACCTCTTTTTCCCTTCCTTCTGCAGGGCACCGTGTATGCTTGGGGGAACAGATGGCACGAATTGAACTGTTCATCTTCTTTACCAGCCTCCTTCGGGCATTCACATTCCAGCTTCCTGAGGGAGTAAAGGACATCAATTTGGAGTACATTTTGGGTGCAATATTGCAGCCACACCCATATAAACTCTGTGCCATTCCACGCTAATCTGCAACATACTACAGTGCAGAGGGACTTCAACCAGCCAATTGTAGATTCTTTAAAAACCCTATCACTATCTTTATTATATTCAAATGTAAGTAGCTCAATAAATTAATAGAGGGAGTTTTATTTAGGAGGTCTGACCTCATACAGGTGAGCTTTTTGAAATTACAATAAGTGTACTTGCCAAAGCTCACATAATTGCATTTTAGGCATATACAAGTTACACAATAATATGTTACAATAAAAACAAAGAAACAAAAAGTACTTTCACACTCACTGTAGCAATGAACTAGATGTAGGATTTTAGAGAAGTGATCTGAATCAGTTTCCTGCGTATGTGCTCAGTCAGGTATCACACTCTGAAAATGGCACAAGCATCCTGATCAATTTTCAAAGTTCAAAAGGAGCAAGCATGAATTCTGCTAGGGTATAGTTAAAAGCAAAAGTTTTCCATTACATATTTCTCAAATATAAAACTAACGCAAGACTTGATTTTCCTCTCAAATACTCCCAATTATTCCCTTCCGTTTGGTGGAAACCCCGGGACTCTAACACACTATAAAGTTTGCTATTGCAGAACAAATGCAGACTTGACGTAACTGGCAGTTTTCACCTTTTTAATAAAAGACATCATAAAACTTTCAACATGACTCCATTTTTATTGAGGAAAATATAACATCTAAAAAATCCTCCTTGGATAAGAAATACCTTCAAGCATAAATCAAGAAAAATCTCTTAAACTTCATATTCTTATAACGAGAGCAGATCTTGCATAAAACATTCTTACAGATTTACAAAGGCAGACTGACCTTGATAATCCATAAACAAAAGTTTTCAAGTCTTAGCTTTTTCCTTTGTGCTGTTCAAAGAAAAACTCACAAAAAAAAAAAAAAAGGAAATAAATCCTTTCTTTTCAACCCATCATTTGCATGGTTCAACAAAGGGTCCACAATAAAGTTCTCAGCAACGTGACTGGCAGTGTAGAATACAAGCTTGGACTTCCTCTGCTCCAATGTATTTTCAGAATTCTTGAGGTATGCCCTGCCTGAAAAAAGACTCCAGTTTCTTTCATCTGTGTTATCTTTCTTTTTGATTATTGTTTTAAAGATAGTGCCTGCACTTCTGCTTATCCTTCTTGGTGGAAGATGAAATATTTAACTCTG
>JAAGNO010011218.1:0-26295 GCA_033439905.1 Ceryle rudis
GTGACAGAGCACTGGAACAGGCTGCCCAGGGGGGTTGTGGAGTCTCCCTCTCTGGAGATATTCAAGACCCGCCTGGATGCATTCCTGTGTGACCTAGTGTAGGAGATCCTGCTCTGGCAGGGGGTTGGACTGGATGATCTTTCGATGTCCCTTCCAGCCCTTGACATTCTATGATTCTAACATACAAGCCTAATTTCTAGAGGGAGATACACCCACTCAAGTTACAGGTGGGCAACAGTATCTTTGTTGGCTGCTGTAAGAAACTAAAATTAAGACCAAAGGTGTGACATAAGGTGCAAAGTGGTACTGAAGATAAAGTTTTCTGTATAGAGTACAGTCTCTGCCTGTAATTAAAAAATATCTGAAGTAATGTACAATTAAGGAATGTTACAAAACTCACCAATGAAGACATTTTGGCAAACAGAGCTTAAGACTCTTAATTACTTATGGGGTGCACTGTTCCAACAACAATCCTTTGTCTATGATATCAAAAGGAGGTAAATAAATTCCAGCTTTTATTGCAATCTTGTCACTGACTTTACTAACTAAATTAAAATCAAACAATTTTTATTCTGACTTTCCTCCTGATGGAGGTTAATAAATTATGTTTTAAAAATGTCTTTGGCAAGTCAGCTTAAATTTTCAGGAGAAAATTTAAGGGAATGTGATAAAAACACATGGTCTAATTTCCTTCCCAACAAGAAAGAAGCAGAGAGAAGAAAGCATCTGAGGAGGAGTTGCAGAGGCAGCAAGATGATACACCCAAAGAGCATGTCAAGACTGTTGTATCCTGCAGTTCTATTGCAATTTAAATGGCTTTCTGCTCACATTTTCTCAATGTTAGTAAAAAGACACATATTTCACTTTTTGATCTGACCAGACACCGCTTTTATTACTGGCAGACATGTCACTCTCAGTCCTATGTACTAAGTGTCAAACAATTACAAAGCTGTATCAGTGTGAATACCTGAAAACAACAGTGCACTGGCTGATTCAGCTTCTTGATGTACTAATGCTTTTCTGAAAACCCTGAATTAGCTGCAAGTGAAAGAAAGGGAGATGGAAAGAGGTGAAACAGAAGAGAAAGTAATGATTCTCAAGCAAAGAAAATATCAGAGTGATAATGAATGCAATAAGGTAAGACACTGTGATGACTAATATTTGGACATCTATAGTATCACTGCAGCAGGAGTTCACTGTGCTAAATGCCATATAAAAACACTATCAATTTTATTTCATCTAGCATTGTTTCCTTCCAGAAAATCTCTCATGCCTTCAGGTAAATGACAATTTCACTTTTGACTTCAGCACAATTTTCTTGTAAATAGATAACAACAGGGAAACATGGAAAGACTGCAAGGAGGAGGTAATTAACCCTATCATAAAATACATTTGATTAAGAATCATGCTCTTTTTACAAGATGCTTTATACATGTTACATAGGAGTCCCTGCCCTATAGAATTTATAATGAAACAAAAAGCTAAATAGAAGATGCAGTAGTTGCATATCAGAATAAAAACAGTTGCCTAATTCAATGCTAAGCATTTTTATATTTTGTTAGACTTGTATTACAATGTCAGAAATAAAAAGAGCCTACTCTATATTATTGTTCAACTACCCATAAAATTGAACACTAAAAATGAAACTTTTCAGAAATGACATTGAAAAGGATCCAAAACAATTTCATTTCTCCATTTGTGGGGAAAAAAAAAAAATCAATTTAAAGAAAATCTTTTCCTGTATAATACTACAGTTTAAAATGGTATAAAATAGAAACTTCTGGAATTTAGTGGTGTTGCTGGAGACCCATACTTTAAGAAAATATATACTTCAGGTAAGTACAGAGGAGTCTGAAATGCTTGACAAGCTGTAATCAACATCATAGCTTAGTTATGTCTTAACTATACAATGTGTGATGTAGCAGCAGCAGAACAGCGACAATCGAACACTACTCAAATAAGCACACTTTTTACATCAGAAGAGTTGGCACAGTACCTTTGTATAAATAGTCCAGCAGAACTTGGAAGTACCGGCCATTATTCAAGTTTCTACCATGTTAAAGTCAGAAAAAAGAAGAATAACTGCTATCATCGTAAAGCCCAAGAATTTTAATTTTCTTCCTAAATTTATTTCAATATTTAGTTATCAGTTTGTGAATTACCTTAGGGATGAAACTCAGCCTGCCTCTTCTGTTCCTCTGTTGACTACACTGAATTTCAATTCAAGTAACTATCTAGTTTGTACCCTCAAAGAAGCTTCCCTAAGCACAACTGCTAATACACATTAATGCTGTCACACGTGTTGAACAGAAACTTGCCTCTGCACGTTATGGAATGAGATATAATCTGTTTCTTTTCTCAACAGGTACATATTCAGAAGTTCTAAAAGCTTTGTAACTTTTTTTTTTTATGAAATCCTTTCACCTATATCGAACAGATAGAAATAACACAAATAAATTTCAAGGCCACAGCCTTGAACATCACGTGTCTTATATTCTATGGATGTTCTGGAATTAACTAAATACTTTGCGGTACTGGATATTAAATACTCTAAATTTTAATTGGTTTCACGTTACCTTACCAGATTCTTGTACAGACTGGGCTATTTATGGCTGACCTCACTCAGTTCTACTAATAAAAAAAAGAAAAGCATTGGATGAAATCCAAAGCAATATAGCATGACCTTAGAACACATAGCAGTTTGCACTGCAAGTTGTTTGAATGGATAATTTAGAACAAAAAGTTCAAATACTATGGACTTGTGAAGAAATCTGACTAAAATCAATACTTCACAGTTGCTCCAGACATATACTGAACTGCAGAAGGACCAACTGAGATTAGTGCAATGCGATTTCATCCTACAGATTTGCTGTGGTCAAATTTTCAAACTCAGGTCCTCAAAAAAGTCGGTATTAAATCTTCCCAGTATTGTATCTCTACATTATGGCATCTAAACAAGGAGACTGCTTTCCTCACAGCCTACAAAACTTACACAGTAAACCTTACTGGCAAACTACATGAAAATGTCAGCTGTGGAAATCTGAACATCACAGTGTTTTCATACAGTCAAAGCTAAAATCTACTTAGGCACCTCACTGAATCATAAGTTGCTTCCTATAGATGCAATGAAATTTAAAATTACTTTCATGTTTTAGCACAAGGATAATTCCAGACAAGCATCTCAATGACAGCATTTAACCTAAGTGTCAGACACAGAGCAAGCATGATGTGAAGAACAAAAATAAATCCTCAGGGATTTGGAATACGCTAGTATAGCAATAGAAAAATGTTAGGAAAAAAACCCCTGTCTCATAAGCATCTAAACTTTGTTAAATATAAGTGGGTTTAATAGCTGAAATTTTTAGATCTGAACTACTTAGGGACATCAAATTTTAAGTCATATTTTCACAATTCTACAGAGTTGAATCCTTAGCTGAGAAGAAGTCAATGGATACCTGAAGGAGCTTTAACATCTCATTTAGCATTAATGAAGTCAACACTTGAATGCTAAAAAGTAGAGATAGCGGAAACTGGAACAACAGAGTTCATTAATGTGCAAATCAGAAGGAAAAACAGGTGATGGGAACAATTTCAGTATTGATCTGATTAGTCTGTACTAGGAGAAGAGAAAATGTAGAAGTATTTAGATCTTGCGGAGGATGGTGTTTCAAAAACTCAGTGACTAAAAGCCAGACAAAACTGGACAGAAATTGAAAAATAAAGCCTGACAAACCTATATATTTTGGTTCATAAGCTTTTGCTTAAAATGAAATAATATCTTATCTTAAATAAGACTTTTGTGACTTTGATTTGGAGTAAGGTATAGATCTTGTTCAGTGAAATATACTTCAAGAAATGTGAAATATTTTACTAGAAGACAAAAATCCTACCTATGTTAGCTGTACCAGGGACACATGAGGAGACTCTAAAACTGTAGGAGTTCAAAATAAAGCAAGGACTATGCTCTGCATCCTTACTGTACAGATGCATTTTTAAGGCCCAAGTCTTGAAAAGCATGATATGGAAGAGTTAGTGCTGTTGATTTCACTACCCTAGTTGTATATTTATGAGTGTGGGCGTTCTACTTTGAAAGTTTAATTAAAACGCTTTTCACAAATCTCTGGCAAACAGAAGAGTATGTAGGCATAACTAATGGGTACAAAATTATACAAATGTATGTATTTGTATATATAGAACGTAATATATTCTTTAGATAATAGGAAGGATTAAGACTGTACCGGCAAGCTTAGTTTCATGATTTCTTGATGGCAAAGCTTCACAGCAAAACTAAAGAATTGTACAGGATAACACATTTAAATACAAAACTGCATGTTGTATATTGAATATGCTTGAATTTTAAGAATGATGGCAAATTTTCCAGACAGAAATCCTTCCCATTTTTCAGCATTCATGCTATCATGAATAATTAAAAAAAAAAAAAAAGTAGTATCGGCTACCAATGTTTGCTATCATCCATACAAATGTATTTCATAATCAGAAAAAAGGCTGGTCAGCAACACTAACAAAGAAAATCACTATTCCTAATTTTTATTTTAGTATAGTGGTAAATGTAAAACCCCCTTATAAAACATATTTTTCATTTTCCCTCCTCTTTGTTTCCAGGAAAAACTAAAATCACATATCCCATTTTCAACTTAAGTAAGCATCAATACTGACATCACTCGTCATCACACTCAGGAGTTTTGTGCTCACACTAGGTTTAAATAGCTTCCTCATCAACCTTCAAAAGTTTAACAGTATTTATTTCATGGACACAATTTAAATGTAGAATTTCTATGTAGTTTGTTTTATCTGGAATGGTAAAGGTGTTCAGTTAAAAAGAAGCACACAGAGTAAACAGCAGGGAGAAACTCAAACTCACTGTCTTAATAAAAAAAACCCCATGCTACAAACTTGTGTTTTATTTGCTGTAAGTCATTACACCTTCACATGTCTTACCCCATATTTGTAAGACTTCTGTAAGCAATCTATTTACCATCTTCCACTGCAATTATCTCGTAACCTGTCAACGCAATATAAATGCTTTTGTTAAATCTACATATTACACAAATCATGGAGTGCTCCATGAGGGCACATCATTGAAACTCCTTTAATTTCTCCAGTAGAGGTCAGAGTAAAAGTCAAGGTTTCTGTTCCTACAGTAGCCTTAGGCTTTCCTTTAGGCATGATAATTCTGCAATTCACCCATGGAAATCTTGACAGTTTGTCAAACAAAATTAAGACCTGAAGCCTAGAAGGAATAGCCAACAGTGGTTCAAAACGAACTTTGGGATTGAAAAATGCTATCCATGACACCACAGCCCTTTTCTCTGCATTGCTATTCTCTGGTTCCCTCCGGGAAGTATCAGAACTACTGCTAAGTATGGACAGGGACGGTCCCTTTGTGTAGCCATTTTTTTTTCTCCATTTTAATTTTCTTAATCTAGTCATCACAAATGACAGTCAAGTTATTACATGGGTGATCAAGACAATACCATAGTTGTATTCCATTTCTAAGGGCCACGGGCAAAACTCTCTTCTGAACTATGATTAAGTACCCCTGTCCCACAGGTTTTCCAAGTGATCGGCACCAGGAATGCATAAAAATCCTTCACAGGTATGCCAGATACTTGCAATAGGTTTTGCATTCCATGAGTACCTTGAGAAGCCAGTGGCAAGGGCAATGAGGGATTCTCTGCTGATCCAGATGTAAGAAGAGTGAAGTTTCCACCACATTTTCCAATGGAAATAGAAGCCTCCTGAAGAACTCAATTTAACTCAATGGAATAATTAATATGTAAATGATACACGTCTGTTCCCTCAGGATTTCAGAATTCCATATTTTCTTACTCAACAGGAATGTGCTGAATCTGAAGCATAGCGAGTTTATTTCTATTTATCATTTTGTTCTTCTACAAAAGCAATCCACGAACTGTCTCTGCTTTCAGAAGCATTTCTATTGGCAAGGACTAGTGTAGATATGCATCACCTGTTTCTCTTTCATCCCTTTATTTGCTTCTTTCGTCTACCAACTCACAGAACTTCACAGCTCAGCTTTCTTTGCTCCTTTGGAGTAGAAGAATGTATGAAAATTATTTTGTTTGAATAATTTTATTTAATTTGTGGATATTTCTTTTTGTGCAGAAAAGACGATGTGGCCATGAATTCTTCAACATCATGGTTGTCCTCCTTTATCAGCTAAAGTAGGTGTGCTTAAGAATCATCATTGATTATCAGTAAGAAACTCCTCTGGAAGATTTTCAGCTTCATTTCTTGGTTTAAGAAGCCTAAATTCCAAAAGTACAGCAATAATGCCATGGCTCTAATGTACATAATATGTTTCTTGCTATTGCACAGTAATTTCTAACTTGAGTGCAATGAAGCATCTCACAAATACCTGTGAGATGTCTTTTCCAACTTGTGCATGGCATAGATGATGCCAATGAAGAATTTCATGATATTAAAAAAGAAGAATCACAATATTATGAAATATTACAACACCATTTAGAGAACAAGGTTTTGAAGTGAACAGATTCACAAAACTGCTTAAAGTATCTCCCCAGAGAACTCTGCTTCCCTGAACAATCCATTCTGCTCCTGAAGCTCACAATACAGCTCTGCTCCAGCCTACTGCTACACATCTCACCTCTCTGCTTCCCCATCTCCTCCCTTGTGTCCTTACAAACTGAGTGATCAGATATAAATCATCACCGTACTTAAGATTTTTGTGTCAGCTTTTAAACAATGTGCTGTAAGTTATTTAAATTCCTTGGCTGAAACAAATTGTTTCCTTATATATCACTTTTTTTTTTTTTTCTTCTAGACAAATTTGCAGTATATAATGACAGGTATGTCATTATACTCTCTGTGAGAGCTCCTTTTATCACCTCTGCTGTTCAGTGCATGCATTGATTTTACAAACATTTCCAAATGACTGCAAAGCTGAAGGATTACATCTGTCTTGTTGGCTCAGGGTGGATGCTCCAATTTTGCTGAATAACCTTACAGTAATAACAAAAGAAAAACAACAAAAAAAAAGAAAGAGAGAAAGAAACTTCCTCCTTCTTCCATGACAGATATCAGGAGCTAAACTAAGAAATCCATATTCAAACATCTGCTAGATGTCAGAAATGCCAATCGCTGAACAACCACCACCTTTCTTCAGTTACATTTGTTGGGTGGCTCAGCATTTCAGAAAATCAGGTAACTGTCTAGATCCAGGCTGTATTAATTCTATCCTTTCATTCATTAAAATATTTTTCATCTTATAAACCTAGACAATAAATACAGAAAACCAAAAGAATTTATAATTTAGAATTTAAATTCATAATTTCACATTCTACCATGTTGCATACTATTTGGCTGGCCAAAAATGTAAAACCTTTTTATGTTTCTGAGTTCATCCTTATAATGGAAATGAGTTTAAGGAACTGGGTACCTCATGTCCCACACCTCTCTCACTAATCAATGTGTCATTTCTCAAGTCTTTTTATGTTGATTTATATATCCATTGTTCGACTGGATTGTGGCTCAGTCTTATGCAGGAAATACTGGGATTTAAAAATACCCTCCTTTTTCAACTACATGTCCTATTTACCCTTCTGAACCTCTCTTCTCGGACATTCCCTTAATTTAAATTAATCCCTCTCTATACAAGACAATAATGTCTCAGTGTTAGGCTGAATTTTCAAAGTGTTCAAGTAGCTTTGAGAACAAGTAATACTGGAATCTAAAGAAAATTTGCTCTTAAAACACTTAAATGCATTTGTAAAAATGTATTTTTACATTTAAAGGATGTACATTTGCATAGTTCACAAATGTCTGGTGACGTTTGACAAAACACTACAAAAAGTGACTAAGGGACTGGAGGATTCTTCGTGAGAGGAGAGGCTAAGAGACTGCTCAGCCTGAAGAAGCCATGTCTCAGGGAGATCTTGTCAACATGTACAGATACCTGATGGGAGGAAGTAAAGAATATGGAGCTGGAGTCTTCACAGTGCTGCCCAGTGACAGGACAAGAGGCAGTTGGCACAAAGTGAAATACAAGAATTTCTTTTTGAACATGAGAAAAAACATCTTCCCTGTGAGAGTGGTCAAACACCAAAATACGTCACCCAGAGGGGCTGTGCAGTCTCCATCTTATTCAAAACCCACCTGGATATGGCCTGGAGCAGCCTGGTCTCACCAGCCCTGCTCTGAGCAGGGACCAGGGCTGACAGTCTCCATTGGTGCCTTCCTACTTCCACTGTTCTATGATTCTAGATTTGCTTTCACGTTTTGCAAGATTATTTTGTCATTTACTTGTATAATGGAACTGCTTATGTGTAGGTCCTACACAGCTCCATTTTTCCAGATTTTTTCCTCTTTTTTTGTTTTTTTCCCTTGTTGGAAATAATGCCTGGAAAGGGGCATAAAATAACATACACACTGTATACGTATATCTATATGAACACTTGGAAGATCAGTATTTTCAAAAGCAAACACCACCCATACCAGCTTAAAATAAAAAATAATTCAGCCACGCGAAGTACATAGAGTTGCACAGAGACATTAGAAGATCACAGGTAATTTAAATGGCAACACTGAACACAAAGTAAGACAGAATAAAGGTTAACTTCGTAAAGTCTAAACTGAAGAGCACGAGAAGTACTTGCCTTAACTCGGTAATAAAAGCCTTTACCTTTTTCAGTAAGACATTACAGCCGATGAAGTTTTAACAGACTGCATATTTCCTCTAACCTGATTTTTTGCATATTTACACAATAAACAGGGTGAAAGAAATTCAACATACTGTAATCCTGGCTTTTACAACCACATAAGAAGTCTTTAAAAACTTGTATGGTTGCAACATATGCACAATTCTGAAAGGCAGGCACTGTGGATACCAGCATTACGAACAACATAAAATTCTGTATTTTAAGCTGTTACAGAATTGTTGGAGGTGGAAGTGACCTCTAGAGATCATTTAGTCCAACCTCCCCACCAAAGCAGGTTTGTCTAGAGCACATTACACAGGACGGCATCCAGGCGGCTTTTGAGTATCTCCAGGGAAGGAGACTCCACAACCTCTCTGGGAAGCCTGTTCCAGTGTTTTGTCACCCTCATGTCCTAGACAACATCCTGTGTCTAATTATCTCAATACAGAGACTGTAAATTACTGTAATGAGTGTCCCTTGGTCTCTAGAGCCTGAACTGCTCAACCAGCAGCAGGGAAGGGAGGATTAACTGCACTGTAAGAACACCAAGCAAATCCAGAGTATTTGTAATGAGTCACATCTGTGCTAAATGGCACCAGTTCTCTAGAACTCCAAAGTACCTAATAATTAGAGATTCTTGAGAACACTCACCCAAAGAAGTAGGTGGCAAGAACGTAAGACAGTAACAAAGGAACATCTAATTTTCCCAGTATGTATATGCATCACCAGCTCAGTGGCCATCCCTGACAGCAGATAAGGCATGATGAAGACAGTGTAAGTACTATGTTTTACATCTCCCCTAGACAAAACCATGCACACTAACATTGCTACTTCACGGAGGAAAGATGCTTTTGATGTGGAACACCAAGAACAAAAATAACTATTTGTCCACATTAAAAAAAATGAAAATGAGATTTAATACTGATGAAGCCTCAAAACTACTATCAGGTTTCCAACAGTGGAATGAAATGTTCCGTTCTTCCATGAATGTATCACATCCCTACAGGATATTGTAGTATGAACACAGGAGAGTATTTTACAAGTCAGAAAATGACAGAGTGAAAGTTTCTCATCCAAGCAATGAGAAGATTATGTTGCTACAAAAAAGGTACAGAATTGTGTTGGGAATAAACAGAAGTATTCAGTGTTTAAAATCTCCACATTTTCATTAGTTTTCCACACAATTAGATAGCATCCATAACAGAATTTAAAATATCATTTAATTAAACAGGTAAGCCATTAAGTATGATTTTGCTATTGGCAAATTTTGCTATTGCCATTTTGCTATGGCCCTACCAGAAAAGGGCCACGAGCTTTGTACACACATAACAGTGTCTCTGGACCTGTATTAGCCTGACCTGGTTTTAGCTTGTTTTAAACGTGAGAGAAATTCTCTAGCCTTTGAACTGTCACATGGAGTTTTGCCTCACTTGTTCTACCTTAGTTCTGCTAATACAATATATGTCAAAAATCTAGTAAACTCATGTGCCTGCTGAGTAACCCTACACTGTGTATCGCAATTTCCCATTGTGTATAGACTTTCCACGTTAATTTAATTTGGACTATGAGTGTTAGGATCATTGTAACTGGACTAACAACTGTACTGTGTTTTAATTATGCTCATAAAATATTAGAGTTAATTAATAAATATTTGCATTTGTGTATAATGTGTTCTATTTAGCCCTGAGCAAAATTCTGAGTATAAAAAAAAGAGTGAAATGTAGAAATCATAGAAAGTTGAAAGGAAAAAATAAAAAAAAGTTTTCTTGGACTAATCTCTGCCTTAAACACACTGGAAAGAATTCTAGTACATGAAATCTGATCACATTCACAACACAAGCAGCTGCAAAATCAATTCAAATTCCTATTATAAGAAAAACTTGCTTAGTTTTGATTCCTCTGCTGCTTCTCAGAAGGGTAAGAAGCTACTGCCTGTAACTGTAAAACAAATTATTTGAAAAGGGCCACAGATCGTGAAAGTTTAACCATCGCTTTACTATAGAACATCTGTTTCCCACTTAAGGAAAGCTCAGACCCTGAAGCTCACACTTTTAAATGAGATATCCAACTGCAAAATTTAAGGTCCGGATTTGCTTGTCCCCAAAAGCATAAGTACAATATTGAAGTAGATGCTGCAGTTTGTCTCTTAACGTCCAAATAAACACAGCAGATAATGCAATTGAATTTTGGAATATAGAAGCACTGAAAAAAAAAAAAAAAAAACCAAAGAAAAGAAAAATCTTTTTTGCTCAGAACAACAAAAGATTTTAACTTGTAAAGAAAGAAGCTAAATCCATCTGAGATAATCAGTTCATGCATTGAGCAGCTTAGCGTGTAAAATGCTAACAGTTATGTTAAACTGCTCCAGTCTCTCCGTCTTGTGAGTATCAGTCAATTACAAGGGAAGAATGTTTACTGGGATCAGAAAGAAACATTTTAACCATTTTAGCACTCCCCCACTCTAGGGGTAACAAGTCTCCAGGAACAAATGAAGGTAACATCTTTCTCCTGCCCTTCAACTGTTTGGCCCCACTTCTCTGAACATAACCTCTCCTCATAAAATGTTCCCTCCCTGTCTGAGCTCCAGAAATTCCCACATCTCCAATGGAGTGTTTTAAGCTTTGCCACCATCTCTCCTCACCGAGTTAGAGACCAGGGAAATACATCACCTACTCTTCAGCTCTCTCCAGTGGTGTTGCAGGCAACACCAACATCCATTATTAGAGAGGAAATAAAATTACCAGTGGTTTTTTAAAACCTTGCTCCTTTGCATTATAATTTGCTCCATTATTGCTCTATATTGCTTGCAAAGGTTGTGATGAAAATCAAAGTGTAATCTTCTGAAAAGGCTATGGAATTAGGAAATTAAAGGAATTACAGTTATATACTCAATTGCCTAGTTTTGTTATTTTAAAAAAGCTATTTTGTGGTAAGAAACTCAATTCTAGATTATGAGCTGCAGTAAAGTACTTCACCATATGTTCTAGATCCATTTAAGGTCAAACTAATTTGCATATTAAGTAATTTACCAGTTTTTACTTTAAACAAGTCACGAGAACCTGGGCAGCCCTAGAGTTCAGAAAGTAACTAACAAGATAATGAAACTATCAACCTCTAAAAGTTCAGATACATCTATAAACAAAAGATCATACAGTGAAATCAAAACAATTCCTTTGCTCCAAAATTTGAAGAGTAGCTCCTGCACAAAAATACGCCAATACAAGATTAAATCAACTCAAAACACTGAATTTCTCTATTAGGAAACTTAAATTAGATAACCACTTATGTGAAACTCCAGTTTTCCACGGTTCCATGCACATGAAGAAATTCAAGAAGATTTTAAACTACTGTGCAGCAAAAGGTGTAACAGCTTTTTAAAGAGCGGGTGCTTTCATGCAGAAAAGAGCAGTAATAGCAAAATCCCTTCTTATCATTTAATTTCCTGCAAGTCTAGTGTTTCCTAATGCTAAAAACCCCACACAGGAGGGACTCTTTCAAAATCCAAGAAGACTTAACTGATTCTTGAAGCAAATATTGACACTATATCCAACTCTCTAAATTATGCACTACCCTTTGGTTTTGTCAGCCACTGGTTTCTGTAAAATCTCTTCAAGGTCCTTGAACTTGAGAGTTACCTGAAATGCATATGCAAGAAGCACAGTATCAGGACTTTCAGTGACTCCTGATTCAACCACAGAATCACCACCAAGAAGGGCCATATTTTTCTCATGAACCCCATAAGGAGAGAGCTCTGGTATCAGAACTGTGTTATCTGCAGATTTTTTTAAAGTAAACTGTAAAATTTCACTTCAACATCACACACCATCTTTGCAGAAGCTCTGTGACTAGCCACTGGCAAGCAGCTGAAGTGCACTGTGAAAACTAAAGAAGCAGAATATACCCTTCTCAAATCATTTTCCTCAAAGTACTTTTTTGCATCCCCTATACATACAATAGCTGAAAATTTCACAATAAACTGACTCTGCTAAGGGTACACGGAGAAATGCCAGGCTTTGATGGCATTATTAAGTAGCTAATCATGTGTTTTCTTGCCTGTTCTGGTTTGTTTTCTACTGAGATCAAGTCTTTATTGACAGAGATACATACATCCTTCTCTCTGCATAAAACATATAGTCCATTCATACATAAGTTACCATTTCAAATGACACAGGCTTTGCCCTTCATCACACTTTCCAGGTTAATACATACATCATCACGGTACAACCCCCAATTATTAACGTACAATATTAACTTATTTGTGCCAGTATTTTACTCTGTTTACAATTTTTTCTTTAACTTCTAATATCTATCTTTTCCAGCACCCGTTGTTCATTATCCACTAATGCTGCACCATTTTTAAGTACAATGAACTTGTGAAAGGAGGGTGGCATCAGAAACTGCCTTTGGTTGAAGAAAGAAAAAGCTATGGATAGTTCTTTAAATGCAAATGATGAAACTGAAATTACATATTGGTTTCTTTCATAACTCCAAATATGTCAGACATCTTTGCTACGTATTATGTAACTTCAGTTTTTTCTCTTATATACTTACATAGTAATAATACATGCATCATCTAAATTCTTCAGTAACAGACAGAAATATTGTTATTGGTATCTCAGCAGGCAGTTTTGTTGAAATTTGTTAGTATAAATACCACAGATATTTTAAGCATGTCAAGGAAAAACAGTCTGAAGGTAGAGTGGTCTGAAAGTAGGAGAAAGACATTTACAGGAAGAGAAATGCAGGAACTGCCTTGATGTTTTAGTACATGAAATGCTGCTCTGCAAGCGTAGCACCAGCTAGGGAAAAAGGTTAACTATAATTTTTGCTATTACAACGTGGTTTTGATATCAGCCTTTAAGTCTATACACTACAGACTATAACCTATACTGTAAGAAATAATCACCTACGCTACTGCTGTGTGAGAGACTCAATGAACCTGTCTTTATACAGGGATGGCTAGTCTGCTTCATGAATTTTCTCTCTGTTTTGTGAATATATACAGACATATATCAGAACATATGCAACAAAACAAACAATTACATAATGTATTTTGCAATTTATTTCACTGTAATGTTATTAGAGAAAATTATTTTGATTCTCAGCTTGTGGTATAATTTTATAGCTGTACATAAATCAGCAGGCAGCTTTATGGAAATGCTAACCCTTTTCAAAATACCCTGTTTCAGAATAGCAAATATTAATGATATCCTAAATAGAAATCCCTCCAGTTTTCTCTGAAGCATTAAATGAGATTCAGCATGTCTAGTGTTTGTTAATGCAAAAGAAAATCAGCCTTAGATGAGCTATGTTGAATACAACCATACCAGTTTTTCTAGGATCTTTCATTTGCAAAGTGTAGTTCTTCCAAGTGACAGAGCTGAAGAAATATGTTATAAAAAAGTTAGCAATAACTTCTCTCCATTTGCTTTTATTTAAGGAAAGGCCTTCAAAATTAAGCATAAATATTACCTTGACTGCCTGAAAACATAATTTATTATTATGTTCCATATCTTGGCAAGTAAGATGGGTGATAGTCAGCATTGTGAAATGATCTGAACTCACTCCATGAACACTACTGGGTTTATGGCTTTCAGACTCAAGTTGCGGCACCAAGAACCCCAGGACACAAGATATGTTTGAGAAAACCTACCACACTATTTTTTTATTATACACAGTCCTTTGTTACAAAGAACTTGAAGGCTGATCAACTCTAGTGAATGTAAAATGCTAGCCTGCACTTTGGTAACCAAATAAGTAATAATGCATTTTTGCTTTCTTTTGCTATCAAGCACTTTGTTCACATTTAATCATAGCAATTATTTCTATTGTGCTTAACCCCTGTAATTTTAAGTTATACAGGATGACAGTTGTTTGAGCTAAAACAATTGCTTACAATAATTTGTGTGTTTATTTTTATTATGATTATTTTGCAATGAGAGAGCTGGAATGAAGAGCAGAGCACTTGCAAAAAACACTATGCAAAGAACAAAGTGAATTCAAATATTAAGTTATCTTCTTATCCCTCTGACAACTGCCAATAAAAATGGTAATAGTAACACAAAAAAATAGCTACTGTTATTATTTATTTTTGCATAGAACTATCAGGGGTTTGTTGTTTTTTGGTTTTTTTTTTTCCAAGGAATGGCTTTTAAAGACAGATATATTTACCAGCCTGTATTTAAGAAACCGAATTCTGCAGAGCTGAACCTAAGCTGAAGTCAGAGAATCTTTGCTCTTCTATATATACTTTCTCTCCCCAGTACATCCTCATCAAATATAGAGACCAGAACTGCATCGATATTTAAAGCTGTGGGAAGCCAAGTTTCATATGGCAGCAAAATGATGCCCTGTGTCTTGCTCCCTGACAATTTCATTGCCCTTTTTGCTGCCAGTGGATACTAAGCTGATGGTTTCAGAAATCTCTTGACAGTGACTCCAAGATCCCTTCCCAAGTTTCAGTGAGTACTACTAAGCCCAGCACTACTGTAAGCAGAATTTAAATTACCTTCCCTTTGATGAGTTACTTAAGAAATTATCTAAAATGAAGTTCATCTGCCAGCTATTCACAGCTTCTAGTCTTTGCAAGTTCCTTCAACAATTCCTCACAGTTTGCATGGCATTCTACTACCCATAAGGTCTGATTATCTCCATCCCCATTAGACTCTTCTTCTTAAAAGAAAAAAAAATAATCCACCACAATTATACTGACAACCTGCCAATCCTATGGCACAAGGGTTGTTTGTAATATTAGTTCACAAATGTTTTCATTTTAGTACTAAGTTCCTTCAGGACACTACAGTTAACAGAGAAGAAAAGGAATATAGAATGAAGTTAGTTCACCTTTTGCCATGGAGGAAATCTACACAAACAACAAAAAACAGAATTTACTTCTTCTCACCTAAATATGGGTGCCTACAGAAAAGCTAGCTGTGTAGACACCATTATACTAGGTAAAGATCTAGTCAAGATCCTGAATTAAATTTTGGGTACAAATCATCTAACCAAATATGAAATTATTCTTCAGAAAGCAAGACACCACCCCTTACGCTCCACTGGCCATATGGACTAAACTTATTTCATGGTAGCAGGAGCCAACTCAACTAATTCAGATGTAAACACATGCAGAGATAGGCAAGACAAACTGCATTCCTAGATAGGTAACCTTCCAATAGTCAAAACTGGTTGAGAAGACTTCTGTGCTTTATTACTAAATTTGTGACAAATGTATGCTTTATGACTGAATTGAAGATGTTGATACTTAATATAGGATCTCTGTTACTAAAAAGCATGAGACTACATGTAAATTTAATGAGACTCATAACAACGTGACTAGGTCATTATACACCACCCTCCCCTTGTGAGTTTAAGTTCATTCTTAATTCACACATGAACAAGCGTTGCATGTATGCATCAGATAAGATGCTTAGGAGAATTTACATACCAAACTAAACACACCAAAAGCACTGCAAGGGAAAGGAGTGGGGATTGGAGAAGTGCGGAGCACTTGCAGATCCACCTGATGGCAATAGGATCTGCTTTGAAGCCACATGAAGAGCTGTGTTACATTACATAATGACAAGTATTCTGAAAAATCATATTCCAAATGTTTAAAATTGAGCACTTATCATGAAAGAACACAGCTGACCTTCAGTTTTTCCATCTTAACTCTCACCTTTCAGTTTACCTGTAGAAATTCTGAAAACACATCTGTGTTTACACTGCATTTAAAAACGAGTGTAAAGAAGAAAAACCTTGGAAAATATTCAATTTCTGCACTGCGTTTGAAGGGTAAGTGGATAATGATTTGCAGTTTGTTAATAAAGCATGATCTACAGTATGCCCTAAATGAGGGAAATATTCTGTAGAAAATCTACAGTCTCAAAATTTCAAGCATGATAAATACAGTTGAGTATTAAAGGTCATCAGAAGTAGCTATGATAAATAGAGTATTAATGTAGAGATGACTCAGAGATGAGTGAAGCTCCACATGCAAAGAAATGAAAACTTAACCCAGATCCGCTTACCAGAAAGACCATGGAAGTCTGTCACAGCACATGTCTGTTATTAACTCACTTATGAAAAGCTCCCAGAGACAGCTACAGTTGAAAGACACACAAACAAGAAGTACATTACCTACTCCACATTCTACAGTCTGGACTCATAAATGAGTCATAAACAAAAGGAACAAAATCGGAATAAACACATTCTACTTTAAAAAACACGTAGTAGTATTTTTCCTGACTATCTCAAACAATTGAGCTGTACAATAGGCCTTTACAAAATCATTTCTTTTTGAAATGTATTAGAAGTCAGAATGGAAATGCTGTATCTACTTCAAATTTTCCTGGGTAATATCAAACCAGTTTGGAGCATCTGACAGGACAAAACAATCTTGATGTGAATGTTAAACTACAGTACAGCAGAGATACAATCAGACCAAATTAGAACTGGTAGTAAGTCTGACTGGTAAGATAGGATAAAATTTCCAGAAAGTAATAACATATCTGAGTTCAGCAGTAAACCAACAAACTAGCTAAGTGGGTCCACAACACTTAAAATACTGAAAATATTCAAAGAGAAGATGAAATCCCATATAGAAAGTCACCCTGTGACAGTGTAACTAATAACAAAGATGGCAAGACAGACTTTTATGTGAACTGGAACAAGATCTGCAGAGTCACCAAGATGGCTGAGGTGCTAAAGTAGCTTCCCTGTGAGGATGGAGTAGCTAGCATATCTGTCCTATGAGAATTTCCTAACTGGAAACTGCTGCAGAAAGAATTCCAGGTTTGGCCCCATTTTGACAAAAAAAAAAAAAAAAAAAAAAAAGAAAAGAAAAACATGGATCCCTGAACCACTCATTAGTGATAGATTAGTGATTGTATCTTCCTTGTTAACTACTGAACAGCTCTCTCCAATGAAAGTCAGTTCTTCACTCATCTAACAATTCTACCCTAAAATAAGGAAAAAAACCATTTACTGTCTGAGCTGACAATCACTGCAGGAAATGGGAAACTAGACAAAGCAATCCTGACACTTGGGGAATGGGGCATAGGATCTAGCCTCAGGAATCCTAGTCTAGAATGAAAGAATTTGCTTTGCTGTCTTGGGAACCATAGCAGCTACCCAGGTGAACATGAGGCTGATATTACAACCAAAAGCAATAACATGGTCATAAATATGAAAGAATTCAAGTAAAAATAAGGAAGTTACTGAAAATGTTTCTGTTTTGGCAAATGTGAAAGAGACTGCTTGAGTGTTAGTATTCTTTTATATTCTGCATTAAAAAAAAAAGATTAACTTAAACAAGAGGAATTGGAAAATGCCTCCTACACTCAGTCTATTTAGTTTAGCAAAGAGTACACCAACTATAAATTAATTATAGCCTGCTTGCATTAACATGCAGTACAAAAGATGTGGTGAGAAAGGATCCTTAAAAGCAGACAAAAGATAAGCAAGCACAGTAGCTAAAAGCTACAACTTGATAAATGTGACACAGAAAAAGGAAAAATGTTAAATACACAAACAAAACAGCAAGGCTAGTAAGTTGCTAGATTCACGTTTATAGTCAAGATGGTTATGCCTGACACTTGAAGCATTCTTCTCCACTTTGAAGTGGACACAACTGGAATTACAGGGGACGATTGCTTCTTCTAGCAATTCAAAAGAGGTATAAAGAGAAAGAGCCACTTCTAAAACACTGACTTATGGAAAGGTGCCCAAGCAGACCCAAAACACCAGTGAGTTTGGTCCTTTTTCTTCTGTTGAACAAATCTTAACATTGCCAAGCAATTCACAGTTTCTCATACCACATCAGAGTGTTGTACCCTCAGGAGGCTGGTGAATTTATCACTACTCCACAGTTTATTTGGCACAAAGCTGAATAAGATTTAGATCTAGGATATACAACTCAATAGAGCCACAAAAATGAATTATTTTTGCTTTTGTTCATGATGCTTTAACCTTTCTTTAACCTCAGCTAGATGCCTTGCAATTTCTTTCTAGGTCATTAAATATTATTTCAGATTGAATTTCTTAAAAAAATTAAATTATTAAAAATTATTTCACTGTACAGACAGGGCTTTAATTTAAGCAACGATACCAAAAATGATTACCCTGTTTTCCCAACAGTGACAATTCCAGAATACGTGCTTCTGCGATCAACATTCATTCAGGTCTCTGAGCTGCATATTAATTCTACTGGATACTTCCACAAAACATAACTTCTAGATGTCAACCTTGAAACAAGATCAAAATTTTAAATCAAACTTCACATAATTTTAGAACATACCATTTTTAAATTTAACTGAAGAGTAAATTATTTTAGCCTAGGCTATATTGCTAAGCACCAGGTCTTAAAATTAAACTGTTATCTTATTCTCAGTAGTGTACTTTGCAGCAAGTACTTGCAATCATTTTGCCTCCACATTCCGATGAGAAATATAGTCTGTAACTATCAAATAGGGATAATTAAAGGACACATAAACCACGTAATTGCAGCTCTCTTAGTCAAAGCACTTAGATTTCAGATGCAGAATATATTCTGTCAAGTTGATTACTTGTCACATAATAACAGGTTTATTCCATGCATTCATACTAATCATGCTCTGGCTCCTTGTCTGACATTAACAAATAACCATGTCAGACAATTAAAGCATAAAATAAAGGGAAAGGTATAAAACCAAATATATTTTTAAAATAAAATAAACAAAGGAAAGTTACAAAACAAGAGGCTTTCAGATACTGGTCAAACAGGGAATAAACACAGAACAAGAGACTCAGTGGCTTTTCCACAAGTAGTAAAACCAGAGCTAGAGATCTGAAAGGTCAAGGAGGATGCAATTATCAAGATCATGTGCAGGTACCAGTAGAATGAAAAAGCAGTAGTTCACAGACAGAGCTGAACCGTGCAGAAGAACAAAAATGTGTCATCTGATCTTAATCCAGCAAAGAGAGAAGGATTTAGCAAAGGTTACAAAGGTATAAGTGTGATAAGAAGGCAGGAATTCTGCTAACCTAGAGCATAAGGAGGAACACTAGGAGACAGGGAAGAGGGAATGAGAGCTGGCAGCGTGAGACCATGAGACAAGATAATTGGATTTATTCCTAACAAGAGGGAAGTCAGACTTTTTTCAACATATCAAAAAACATGTGAAAAGTAAAGGAGGGACTGAAAGTTGCCAATGGGATTACAGAAATCTGAATACCTACCACATCCCGTATAGCATAGTGTATATATATATATATCTATCTTAGTTAAGCTATGGCAGAATATGACTCACTTTCTGTTTATATTATAATATGGTTTGGGGTTTGCTTTGTTTTGGTTTTTTAATAAATCATAAGATGTAACTGTTAAAAATAGGTGTAGTAACTCCCAGCTGCTAAAATGCACTCCTACTAGAAGAACTGTCAACAGAAGAGATAAAAGAGTAACCAAAAAGGTAACGTCTAGCCCTGTAGATTTAGCCAGTACTGATCTGCCACGTTCACAGTAAGTCCTAAAAAGATGCACAAAAATTCCATTCTTCCCTTTTCTCAGAAATGGCAACCTCTAGTAAGTGATTCACTATCTCCAGAAACTGATGCAATATTTCTCTGTTATTGAAACACAAGCTGAATCTGTTCAGATACAATGATTCAGACAACAGTGTAATCAATCACATAAATAAGACAATCAGAGAAGAAATTGTCCCCATCTACCCTCTCACACTCTCCTTCCCCCACTGTTGGCCAGAGACAGATTCTGAAGCCAAATTTACCATCCTAGGCTCTTTGGATACAAGAAGTTATTCAACACTGTAAAAGGTTTCCATTTTTAAGATGTTCCTGTCCACCTCTAACTTACTTACTGGTTTACTTGATATTGGATTTCATCCATTTTATAGAAATATTTGCACAGGTGCAGTATTAGGACTTTTTGTTCAATCATAAGATCCAGTGTGTTTACAGCAACTTTCAACAGGCTTCCTGAAAACAATACAGAGCCATTCCTCCTTAACCTGTAACATATGGGCTGAGTTTTCCTTGCATGAGACATATGCATGAGTGAACCAAAATGAAATACACTATCTCAGTGTTTTCCTGAAAGGAGATTTTCCTAGTGCTGCCACTCAGCTTTCTCACCGATTTCCAACTTTTCTCCCCAAACTGCCTCCCTCACTTTCTCATGTCCCTACTGCCTTCCCAAAAGGCATTATGCTTTACTATTAGTCCAGGGTTGAGCATTCAGGCTAAACACCTAATGTTAAACAGAACACAATATTAAATTCTACCCATCTTCCCAGCAGTGGAAACACCTGGTTGTCCAACCCATACTTCAAAACTTTTTATGAAAAAATGGTATTAATTCAATCATAATGCAGACCACCAGCTTTCTTTCAGAAGTAGACGAAAAGTTTAAAGTTAGGCTAACTTTGAGCTCAAAGGTTGGAGTGGATGGTTTCCTGGTAGTTGACAGTCCCTTTCAACCTTAAATCCTTCTATTATTTTATGATTTTAAAAGCTACCTGTGGGGGTTACATTGATGGAACAGTTATATACACCTAATTCCCTTGGAAACCTGACGTTGAACCTACTAGTCTTCAATAGTGGAAATTATATTTCAAACTGGTGAGTCAATGTTTGTAGCTAAATCATCTCATTTGGATTAGACGCACTTTCCCTGAAAACATTTAATTATTTTTTTTAACTGTTTCTAGAATATAAATAACTTATTACAGCTGAGGCAAAATAATTCTACAGGAAGAAATTGCCTAGCATTGCCTAGTGGCAATTGCTCTAGTGGCATAGCACTGGGAATGGAAAAATCCTTAACTTAGGATAAGCAACACCTAAAACACCAGCATGTTATCAACATTATTCTCATACTAAATGCAAAACAGAGCACTGCTGCATCTACCAGGAGGAAAATTAACTCTATCCCATCTGAAACTAGGACAGCTGTTTAAGCTCTCAAAACTGAAACACAAGTGTTTACAGACCTAGATATAAAACTTTCTTTTACATATCACAAATGTACCATTACTGCAAATGTCTTAACTTCTGGTCTAGTTCTACACAATTGTGAAAACAAACTAAATAAAAACTAAACTATAATAAAATAATGCACCTACCAGCTCTTAAAAACATTCCTCCAAGAATGTTTCCCCTCCTACCTCCAAAACAGGTGAATGTCTTTCTTTCTGGCATGTCAAAGAAAGTACTAAGCTGATATATGGAAAATGTATAGTTTCTAAAAGGCCAATACAAAATTATACGAAAGAAACCAGTTGGCATCAACAAAATCCTTAAAAGATATTTTGAAATTAAATGTCTTCAATTGTCTTACAAATATTCAGGTAGTGAATGCCAACAAATATTTTAATGTAATAACAGTAATCATAATAGAACTTTTTATATTTTCAAAGCATAGCATTATCTTCAGAAAGATTTTTGTATCCAGAAAGAGAATATTTATACAAACACAAAAATTATCTATTAACTGTATTGCAGTGGTCCAATAATGCATGCATACACCACACCACTGAAAGGACAGTAAACATCTGGAAAAATTCAAGAAAAAAATAATAGCTATAGCACACTAATTCAACTCTCATTTCAAACAGAGATTGGACTGTATGCAGTAAGTAATATTTATTTGACATGGAACTTTCAACTATAAGCAATCATTTTTACCTTAAAAACTCTATATTCATACTAAACCAGATGGAAAAGGTTCTTCAAATTCAGCTCCCTCATATATCCATACATTCCTTGTCCTTTAAAGACTGTAAATTATTAATTACCTGGCCAGAGTCTGTTGAGTCTAGAATAGACCAGAGGAAAGCAAGCCAGAACTACTGCACAAATCATAAATTTTAAACCATTTCAGATCTGCATAATAAATGTGTACTCCACTTAGATTTGCTTAGACCAATCACATCACTGTTTCCACAGTAATAAGCTTCAAAGGAAATTAAAAAAAAGAGTATAAAAATAGTGACACGCAATTAAAAGAACTGTAACACACACAGAGTGTTCAAGATAATGGGAGGTCTTAGTCAGATATCAGATATATCCAGGTAGTCCTGGATAATTGGTTCTGAATGTCCAAGGTCTCACAATGCCCAAAAGCTATGGCCAAAATGGTAATTCGAGCAGCTCCCTGACCTGCTTCATACCACATAATTACATAACATGCATTATAAAGTACCTTAGCACTGGTGAGAAGACAGAGGACACCTCTGTCCTGAAAGCTAACAATTTTTTGGCTCGAACTATAGAACTCTCCGTTTGTCATCTTGCATCAACTATCTTTATGAATGATGCTCTGTAAAAAATACACAGCCATTCTACTCATCCTAAGTGAAGCAATTTTGTTTCTGTAACTTAGGACTTAGTACATTTATAGAACTGGTCTGAAATTTCCTGAAGCATCAGGATGAAAATATGGGAATTTTGAACTTGACTTGCTCCAAGAGAATACAGAAATAGAATGAAACAATATGCACTTTTTTAGCCTCCTATCCCAAACTGCTGCCTCCTCTCTTTTCTTCTTTCTGTGGGACATGGTAAAAGAACTCATCCCCTATGGTTAGCAATCCAATTATGTGCAACTACAGACCATACTAGATACCAACTTAAGCATGACAAACACTGTATGAAATTCAGCTGGGGGACAAAGCTTCTGAAGGTAAAAAAACTCAGATCAAATGAACAATTTTAGTTTTACTGTGACTCCTTATTGGTAACAGGGGAGAATACCCACAAAACACCATCCATCTGGTAAGGTAAGTAAACATACATAGGCTTTTTCCTCGACCAGTCAGGACTGCGGTGAGCAGAAGTAATCACACACTGATGCTTCCCTAAACTGAAAATTTGACTACATATTTCTCTGCTAGAAAGCAGTCTTTAATATTAGACAGCAGGTTTTAGCATAGCACAGACAAACTTCTGTTGTCATTTTCATTTAATCCCTCTTACCAGACTATGTCTGAAACTCTGCCCCAAAAATCAGCCAAAGTAGTACACAAAGTAAGGCAGCTCAATCTTAGTGCAGAATCAAAGCATCTAGTCTATCTTCTGTACTCAGCCCTCTGAGAACACAGAGTATCAGTAGGTAGGACATTCAGCTGGAACACCATGGAATATATAAAGCTTTAAAAGTAGCCTGTTGCAATTTTCAAGCCTATAATTAACAAGGGACTGTCTGATATGGTATAATTATCAGTTACCTATGCTTTGTTTTACTACAGAAATGCCTTGCTAATCAGTTAGCAGTTTACAGGACAGTATAAAAAATACCTTGAATCACATTACCAAAGGAAGAACTAGTCTAGATAACCTTACCAGAAAATCCCACGTGAAATAAAAACGTAATTTAACTTCGAAGAACAAGATGCAGAATTTGCATTTTGCAGTGTTACAGAACAGTTTTGATCAATAAGCAATTACTGCAAGTCAAAACACAATATATTCCATCGCTTGCTGAAAAACACGCAAAACAGTTAACACACAGAACATGGGGGTTTCTGCTGATTAGTGAATCCAATCTGCTCTTTTCTGATTGAATGCCATAGTAGGCATGAGGAAGAATATAGGAATACATGTCAGGGTAGGATAAAGAAAGAAAAAAAAGAGAGGAATAAGACATCCTATATTTCTAAGCAGTAAGCTGTTAATTTGACTCATGTATCATAAAATCATACTGCAAATATACTCCTCTTCCTCCCTCCATCTCCTAAATTCTAGAATACAGCTCTTCTGGTTGTGTCCGGACAAAAGCCTGGGGCCACAGAGCAAGTCAGGCCAGGTTACAAAAGAAAATAAACAAAAAAAAAAGGCCAAACAAACAAACAAAAAGGATATAAAGAAGTTTCTAGGATGCAACAGGAGAGAACATGAAGCCCTGCGACACAACTTTGAAAATAGAAGGATTAGGAAGTTCATGGGATATCACCTGTGCTACAGCTCCCTTAGACACTCTGTAACTGTAGATCATAAGTGTTGCTCATTAGCACTACATCTACTCTGTGGGACCTTATCAAGCACAGATAAATATTCAATAATATCCAACTCAGATCAACCAAGTAAACATAGCACAGCAGCCTATTATTTTTGGTATTCCCACTAACACAATACACTGTTCCAACTCTGTGCTGCTGCATTTGAAAAGGGAGGAAGGAAAACATATACCAACCTCCTGAAAATAATGAGATTTTTAACAGTGTCAAGCAGCATTATCTATTTCCTCTTAACTAGGCACTAAGAAAAAGGGTTGGTTTTCCATCTGCCTTTTCCTTTACTTCCCTTATAGTAATCTTTGGATCTTATGGAGATTTCAAGCCTATGAATCACTGGACAGATGTAAAATGCATAAGGAGTACATGCAAAAATAGCTGCTCCACTCCATGAGCATGACAGAAAATCAGTGGCTCGTGTATGACATTTAAGAAGGCACCCCATAGATGACCTTCTTTTCTAAGCCAATTCATGCATAGAAATATAATGGGCCTAAATAACAGACAGATACAAAGTCATTAACATATTACAAAGTTCACCTTCCTTGAGCTAGAGAACATATATATATTGTTGCTATTTGGACAAAGAATTTTCTTATCAGCATTTCATTGTAAGCATACAGATGCAAAACATTAAGTGGGTCAAATAATGAAAGCAGTGTTGACTAAAGTTATTGTTAGAAAGGGAAGGTGAGATTGAATTGAAGGCAGCTGAACATGAGCACTGTTTCTCACTCTTCCTGAGGATTAATCAGACCAAATGCTAGATATATTTCCCACCTATATTCTTTCCAGTAGCCAAAAGAAGAAAACAGGCACTTCTCTGGCCCAGCTCAACTTGTCCATCAGCAAAGATGTAAAACAGATCAGACAAACTGTGCCCTTCCAAGCACTTGTTTCTATCTCTGACTTACAAGGAGTCAACCTAGTCTAGGATGACCAGTGCAGGTGTAGAGGTCCAGAGAATAGACTTCTGCATGCTGAACTAGACCACTCTCAACTCACGTAACACTTGGCAACTTATGCCATATGTCACCTAAAAATCTTCACAGTACAGACCACCACATAGTTTTATACTGTAAGTAGTATTATGAATCTTCAACTTGCACTTCATAACAAGTGCATAAATTTTGCAAAGGAGCCGGTAAAAGGAACCGTAGATTAAAACAAACAACAAACAAACCATAAAGGCTCTGTTATAATCCATTTTTCAAATAAAATACCATAATGCTTTTCTACAAGAATTCCTGCTTGGTTGTAAAATACATATTTAATGCAAACACTAAACTGTGGCAGGTAATAAGGTCTGTTTACAAGAAAATAATTACTGCCCTCAAATAGCATCAACTATTTCAGAGGACACAAGTGTATTGCTAAACTATTTGTTTGTAAACATCTTTTTATAAATAATAAAACAATTGTCTCAAAAATTAAAAGCAAGCAAATTTTATGAGAAAGACACTGCTGCTAATTTATTTTAAAATTTTCTTATTAGAAATCTTTCAAAACTTTCTATTTTTTATCTCAATCACAAAGCCTGCACTTTTCTTCAAGTCCTATACCTACAAAAAATTTCAGAAAAGAGGTGCAAT